>JACXGM010004307.1:16005-32091 GCA_016801145.1 Umbra pygmaea | reverse complement strand
AGGGCAGCATCATGGTTTGGGCCTGCTTTTCTTCAGCAGGGACAGGGAAGATGGCTAAAATTGATGGGAAGATGGATGGAGCCAAATACAGGACCATTGTGGAAGAAAACCTGATGGAGTCTGCAAAAGACCTGATACTGGGACAGAGATTTGTCTTCCAACAAGACAATGATCCAAAACATAAAGCAAAATCTACAATGGAATAATTCACAAATAAACATATCCAGGTGTTAGAATGGCCAAGTCAAAGTCCAGACCTGAATCCAAGACAATCTGTGAAAAGAACTGAAAACTGCTGTTCACAAACGCTCTCCATCCCACCTCACTGAGCTCGAGCTGTTTTGCAAGGAGGAATGGGCAAAAATTTCAGTCTCTCGATGTGCAAAACTGATAGAGACATACCCCAAGCGACTTACAGCTGTAATCGCAGCAAAAGGTGGCGCTACAAAGTATTAACTTAAAGGGGCTGAATAATTTTGCACGCCCCATTTTTTCAGTTTTTTATTTATTAAAAAAGTTTGAAATATCCAATAAATTTTGTTCCACTTCATGATTGTGTCCCACTTGTTGTTGATTCTTCACAAAAATTACAGTTTCATATCTTTTTGTTTGAAGCCTGAAATGTGGCAAAAGGTCGAAAAGTTCAAGGGGGCCGAATACTTTCACAAGGCACTGTATGTATATATTCACAGATGTGGGTGAGCGTAAGAGTAAGAGTACTTTTCTGGGCTTGGCTGAGTTTACAACTTTTGGGAAGTTCCTTATTAAGACCAAAATGAGCAAGTAAAAGAGGTTCATAACTTACCAGTGATCTACGAAATGAAAACAAATCGTAAAAAATGATTAGTTATGGTCAGTGGTTAGTAACTTACCAGGTAAGTTAGGTTGTAACTGTGAACTTTCCAAAATGGGTGAACCCAGCAGAGTACTCTTACTCTTACTTTTACCCACCTCTATATATTTGGAACTCTCTTTTCATCTACATACTGTAAATCATTGTCTGCAAAAATCATGAAACAGACAATAAAAGAAAGACTGTTAGGAATCAAATCCAACAAACCTACTTACAGGGTCCATTAGGGTTAAATGCCTTGCTCAGGGGCACAATAATAGGTTTTCAAACTCAGGGATTTGAACCAGCAATGGACAAACGCTATCCAACAATTTGCTCCTGGCATTAGTATGATCCCAGTAGTGCCCAAAACTATTTTTGGAGAGCTGCTGTCAAGTTTATTTTAGCTGAATGAAAAATGTTCAAAATGGCTGCCCTGCCCCAGAGACAACCACTGATTTACATCTTCAACTTCACTTTTTACTTATTAACCTAAACTTACAAGTGGAAAATCCCATTGTATGATTATCCTAAATACCAGCCACATCTCAAATGGGCCATTCTTCTTTGTAGGTCCTCTCTGGGTCCTCTCTGTACACACAGGTAGAACCCGGTAACAGTGTTCTCTGTGGTTCAGTGACACGTGGTGGGTCTCCATTCATCCTCCTTCCCCTCAGCCTCTCAACCTGGTCCCCATACGTCAGCTGGTCCTATTACCGGCCCCGAGTGGAAATCAATGGGTCGCTGCGCATTTGGGGGCCAATCCACTTGTCATATCAGTCATCTGTCTGGAGGCCCTATCATTGGCCCTGTCAGCCGGGCTACATCGGCCAATGATGGATTGGGTCCTCCTTCCAGATTGTTGATCAATGTGTAGCACTATGGATCTCCCTCTTTCTTGTTTTGCTTACTCCTTCTCTGTCAACTGTTTGGGTGATACTGTGTACAGGCAAAGGGAGTGGTGTTCTTGTGACTGACACATGCCGCCGGGGAGGCTGGGTAAATAGCAGGGACAAGGCCCACTGTGAGGTTGGATACAAAGGAGACATGCATGCACACACAAGCGCACACAGACACACACACACATTCAAACACACAGCATGGGCTACAGATCTGGTTTTGCTGTACAGCCTGGCTCTGATGGTGTGTCTACAGGACCTTGGCCAAGTCATCCTCCAACACAGTTTACTTCTCCCTGGAAAAACCTCACTGGTCAGCCACATCCTGATATAACCCGCTCATCTATACTAGACCACCAGCTCACATCAATATAACATCTGCACAAGACTCACCATCCCAATTCAGCCCCTTCATTTTCATCAACAGGCTTTCCAGAAATCATGAAGGTATGAAGGTTTGAAGCAGGCAAACTGGGAATCCTCCGATTGGAATTTTTTGGGAAAAGAAAACTGGGTATTTTGGAAAAGACACTAGGATCATCATGTACCTGAATACCCAGAAATCAATTTATTTTGTAATTTTTGTTTAACATTTTAGACAATTTTGGCTTGCTCATGAACACAATGACATTTGGTCGTTGAATTGACAACCAGATCACAAGTCTGACACTGAGTCACCTGACGACACTGGAATCCTGCAAGAATAAGCAGGAATTCTCTGGTATTCTCCAACAGGAATTTCAAGAGAAACATTGACAATTTAGGGAACAATATAGGAAATCTTTCGACCCTAATACCCCACCTGATGGCCCCAGCAGAAAGGTGACCGTAGGAGCCGCTGGTGGACGAGCTGGAGCGTGAGTTGTTGAGGATAGTAACCAGGGAATTGGGTGAGGTACGGATCATGGTCTGCAGGTCAAAGCTGTGCTCTGACAGCGGGGAAATGGGAAGGGCCCGTTTTCTACTGGGCCTTGTCGTTAGTCTAGGACTGGGGAACCGAGAGCCTGGAGGAGAAGAAAATTATAGAGTTATTTGCATATTCTGTTTTGACACAGAGTTTTGTTCACTTTTGATAGCAGTGATGTTTTGCTTCATCCACTGACTAACAGATGAAACATCAGTGTAAGGTAAAGACTCTTGCTAAGACACACCTAATGCAATCTGCCCAACAGAAATAAGGTAATGTCCCGAAAGACACATTTGAATATAACTGCCCAGATGTCCATGGTTAAACAAAACAGAGAACGGGTTATTGCAAACATGTGCCAACTTATTCAAATGCAGTCAAAGTTAAAAGGAATTACCGTAAGTGACTTTGAAAAGGTGCCAAGGTGCCAAAAACACTTTTTCTATTTCTCTCACTCTTTCTCTGTTTCTCCCTTCTTTTTCTCTTCTATCTATTATTTTTTGTAGTCATATTATTCTTAAATAACTGTATGCCAATTACTGTCTTTGGTTGTCTGTAAAGTGTAAATATTAATGTAATTTAATTACACGTAATGTCTCTTTTTTGTGTTTTCCGCTACATGTCGGACCCCGGGAAGAATAGCTGTCGCTGAAATCAAACTCTCCCTTTCTCTCGCTCGGCGCACAAATAGCAGCGCGTACGAATTAAGAAATGACTTTTGTTGTCTCTTCAGTCGAAGATGTCACAAACAAGACGGAGGGAATAACACAGGGAGGAGGAGAGAAGGAAGGAGCGACTAGACACAGAGGGGATGTTTTGCTTTGTGCATGAACTGACACAATGACTTTGTGACTCAAACGGGGGGAGAAAAAAACATTTCTGCGCCTTTTCTTTTCCTTTTCTCTGTGGGCAATCAAAAGCCAGCTTACACAGCTTGTGTACTCCTCACTCTCCCTCCCTCCCTCCATCCATCTTTCCATCCATCCCTCCCTCAAATTCAAAATGCTCACTCTCGCCTGACACATCCAGCGATTACAGAGGGATCCATTCACATGGAAATCAGTTGTACGTGAAATGGGTGTGTGCGTGGTGAGCGTGTGCTTGTGTGTGCTGGAGATTCTGGCATACGTAGGCCTGTGCTAAAAGCACACAGCTCTGGCTGTGGGGAAGAAGAACACCCATCTACATTAGGGCCTCTTCATAAACCTGTCTCACTCTCTTTGAAGTCAAAGAAAGGGGCTGGCAGCACACACATACACAAATACTCAAATCCCACACGCTCATACATAGATGGAACATTCTCACATGTGTACATCTTTATCACACAAGTAATGGATGGACATCTAGCATCAAGATGTATGTATTTATATACATGCTCCACATTAACTACACCTACGATGGATGCCGCTACTCTAAATCAAAGTCCTTGCCTTTTGACCCCCCTCAAGTAACCACGGCTGTCCTATATTTCCATGACAACATACAAAGCAAACCTCCTTTTCCATCAACAAGGGGTTTGTCTCCACATGTTAACAGAGCAGTGGTGGTGCTGGGAGGGGTGATACTGGGGAGTGGTTAAGGGAGTAGGGCCGTCCCTTTACAGCAAGGCCTCATGGGACTTGTGTTTATTAATACTACGGCCAAATGATAAATCGTCCGACTGGGAGGAGCGCTAGAGTAGGAGGAGAGAGGAGCACCGTGGCCCCCGTTGCAGGGTAGCCCGAGTGCCCCTCTAATTTCCCCGTGATTTATGGATGGGACGGCTAGTTAGGCACAGCGCCATTAATCCACACCGACCAGACAGGAAGGGCCAGACAGCCTGGCCTGAGTGACGGCAGTAGAAAATAAACCAGGTAGCAAAATGCACGCTACCTAAACCAGCACATCTGATATTGGGCCACAAACCTACACTGACCCAATCTGCTGTGTGTATTATATAGACTCTGTTAGCAGTGGCCCAAATGAGTGAAAATTACAGATATTTAGTTGAATCACAGTAGGCCGGAGGCAGTTCGTAAACAAGGAGAGGGCACACAACCAATGAGAAATTTTGGAAGGGGTTATGTTTAGGTTTTGTTTTTAATCTGTTAAGCATATGGACATAGAAGTTAAGTGAAACCCCTGACCGAATTCTGCAAGAATTAGTACTGTGTTTCAGAGATGAACACTACCCCAACATACAGACCTGATCAGGCCTTAGAGACATAACCTAGAGATATAATATAGAGTTACATAATCATACAAACTTTTCTACCAACCCTGCCTTGTCGGTAGCTTCGCAACTCCTTGGACAGATATGTGGGATGGTGAAGGGCGCTCACATGGTTCATCCAACCATGTGTCGTCCACCTGCCAATTCTTTTTGCACTGCTCATCCAACATGGAAGCCTTTAGTCAGATGATGCATTGGATGATTATGTTCACCAACTATACTTCCGTGATTAAACTTACAGGCGCCCGATGTGCACACAAGAAGTCCCTGTAGAGCGACATGTCAGGATAGATAATCTGATTTATCTAACCCAAATCCCAGGCAGCGCTATGACAATTTACACTGTCTTGTGCAGGAGGTCTGGGGAAAGTCAGAGAACCCATAGTCAGGCTCAAACCACTAATTATTCCAATCTAATTTACAAGCTGATATATGGCAACAAAACACCATGACCTATACACTGTGTACAGTACATGCTAGGAGTTAGATGGTAGGCAACAGCTGTGTAGCATGAAACATACAAGGCTGATGTTAATTATCTCAGCAAGAAGTGCCAGAAAAATCATTTACATATTTGATATAGCTATTTATTATTTATAAATGGGCAATAGGTGAGCTAAAAAAGTGATACTCACAACACAATAATTTATTTTTAAATTTAATGTATTAGCTAACCTGTTGTATAGCCTGAACACAGCCGATTGGACGGTATTATTGTCCAGCATGTAAATTAAACATGACAATCAAACCAGTGCTTGAAGTGGGAATTAAAAGGTGCCTGTACTCTCTTGCATTGGCAAATCATTGACATTTGAGATTTCTACAGTGAAAAACAAAGCTTGGCGATATTGCTGGTACAACATAAATTTATTTATTTAAAGGAGTTATGTGTGTTTGTGTCCCTTGACCAACAGTCAGGCCATCCGTATGTTTCGTTACTCACGTTATTGTTGATGTTAGTGTCATTGACTAAGGTAACATTAAGGTTGGTGGCTGCAGACTCCTCATTAATGCTAGCAGTTCCGCTCACATCAGCCTTCAAGGTCTAAGGGGTTTACGTCCTTTTGGCCTCTGGAAAGGTCATACTTTGACCTAAAGTGAAGTGCCTTATGGTTTTGGACTCAGCAAACCCATGGCTACAACATGGATGAAGTAAATCCAACATCCTTGTTCATTTAATTTGATGTTTTATTAAATATTTATCCCAAAAAATATATATTTTTAAACATTTGTATATTTTGTTGTTTTCTATGTGTAAAAGCATGTAAACCATGATGAATAAGGCTTTTTAATGCATATTGTCAAGCCCTTAGGGCTCCTGGACCTGTGTGCAAAGTTTGGAGGTCATAAAAACAAGTCAACATCAAAATGCTGCACCCATTTCTTATTATATTTCTATACGGTTTTGAAATCCCAGCAATTTTTTACTTCCAGTCTGTAATGTGTTTAGCAAAAAAGGCGACATGACAGACTTTGAGGCGCTATAGCTACAGCTGTGTTTAACTACCACTCCTTTTAGTCTGATCTTCCTCTTTCCAATGGTACCAAGCATGTACAGTTTGCGAGATAATCGCGCTTGACGCTCTAAAATGTCGGTAGACTGTGAAGGGTTTAAATTAATGTTAGTTTGAAGCTCATGAATTGTACCCACAGTGTGAGCATCGGGTTTGGCAAATTTAAGCAAATAAAGAAGTGAACCTGCATTCTATCTGAATTCCAGCTGGGGGCGTTATGTCTGGTTGCAGAAGAGCTTGGTTTCTGTAATAGACTATGAGAATGAGAGACACGTCTCACTTGATTTATTACCTCAGTAAATGTTTTCATAAGTCTATAATCTCAATCGCTAGATTTAAGCCTTCTGCAATTTTTTTTTTGAATGGTCTCGTTAAATTTATAATCGGCGATAAAGCTAAGGAGCGTTTAGGGTGTGGCTATGGAGTTCATTTGTAGGACAAGACACTCAAAGGTGTTGGCAGTTTAGTTTGTCCGCTAAGTAACATTACATTTTGTTCTACATTTTGTTTTTATACTGTTTTTAGTTAGCATCCAAATTAATATCAGTTAGCTAGCTAGATTCCTCCACCCTCTCATCTAAAATCTTTTAGACGAAAGGGTGTCTGGCTCTAGCACACGCATTCTTTTAGTAACTTTCTGAAGCCAGGCTAACATAACGGACTTACAAAAAGACACACTTCTTTTTAGTTTCTAGGTTTTCAGCAGTGAAAGATCTGTTATGGTCAGGCGCCAGCTGCAGGCATCAGACAGATTTATTGAACTAGCGTCCATGGAGAAGCGAACTTCTGATAGGGTGTGCCGACTGCTTGCCTTTACATGATTCGTCAAGAGATCTGAAGTAAGTCATGTAGTGCCCTCTGGGTAGTGTAGTTTATGTAATGATAGGATCATTACAAATCTCTCTGACACTGATGCTTCCTCCGTCAGTGGTTGCGTACAAGAGGGTAGCAGAGAATGTCTAATAAGTAGAGAACTGCCACTCTCTGAAAACTTCCGGTTTCTGAACTGGTTGCAGTTCCACTCTGGTTCCATATGACGGTGCCGCGGTCACGGGTGAGTGCAGAATGAATTGAGGTCTATAGAGCTATACTCCTCCAAATCCCCTTTTCTCAGTATATCATTTTTTGTCCAGTAATTTGAATGTTGCATTCGAAAGGGGAGGCAAAGAAAATACACACTGCTGGGTGTTAGATTTTTTTTAAGTCGCTTTTTTGTTCTAAAAAGCCTTTTAAAATGTCAATGACATCATACATTCATCATTCATCAGTAGATTGCTAGCGTGTTATGGGCAACAACGACTCAACCTGTAATAAATTGAAAGGACATAAGTACTTGTTCATTCAACTTTTGACATATAATCCATGTTGAACTTGCAAAAACTACAATCAAATCTAAGATTTCTCAACGACAATCAGGCGAAAGAGACAAATTTTGCCCTCTAGCTCCATAGACTCCCATTCATTTTGCACTTGCCTGCGATCACCTCCAGTGGAACTCTGGTAGAACTGCAACCAAAATTCAATACAATGGGGTTTAATTTAGGAGTGGACAGGCTCTCTGTAGACGGGCTCTGGGGGTAGGCATAGACACGGAAGCAACCATGGGCTTAGCGGCCAACAGTGGAACTGCACCCCCTGCGGCCCAAAAATACTTTTTTTCATAGACTTTCATGGTGAAAGAAACCCTCAAACTCTAGAGTAGGCTACTACTGGAACTCCACACCCTAGATGTGAGATTCGCACATACAGTATGTAATTTCAATTTTGTAATATAGTGTAAGAAGCCAAATGATGAAAATTTTAGTAGTAAGTACGTAATTATAGTAATTCGCTCAAATCTCTCAACTTTTTTTAGTAAACACACAGACAAACCCTGGCTTCCAGGATTTTTACTAGACTGGGTAAAGTACATTATTTTGTGTATTTACTAAATACACACAGCTTTGTTATTCAGCTCAAATAAATATTTACATATTTAAGATCCCATTACTTGAAAAATGTGGAATGTGAAAAAAAATCAGTTTTCTAGTTAAATAATAGTTTCAGAAAAAAAGGTATTTAGTCAGCCACCAATTGTGCAAGTTCTCCCACTTAAAAAGATGAGAGAGGCCTTTAATTTCAATCATAGGTACACTTCAACTATTTGAGACAAAATGAGAAAAAAAATCCAGAAAATCACATTGTAGGATTTCTAATGAATTTATTGGTAAATTATGGTGGAAAATAAGTATTTGGTCAATAACAAAAGTTAATCTCAATACTTTGATATATATACCGTGTTGGCAATGACAGAGGTCAAAAGTTTTCTGTAAGTCTTCACAAGTTTTTCACACACTGTTGCTGGTATTTTTGCCCATTCCTCCATGCATATCTCCTCTAGAGCAGTGCCTCTTTTACCAGGTAAAAGAAGTTCATAACTTATCAATGATCTATAAAAAAAAACCTTCAATTGGAAAAATGGTAAACATTCTAGAATTACAGAACTTCTTTTACCTGGTCATTAGGGTCTTACTGAGGAACTTCCAAAAAGTTGTGAACTTTTTGCCCAACCCAGAAAAGTAATCTATTAAGAGTATTTATGCCCATCTCTGATTGCTACACTATCGTAAACGACATACCTGATATTTATCCACAGTGCTACACTATCCTAAACAACATACCTGATATAGGTCCACAATGCTAGACTATCCTAAACTACTGACCTGATATAGGTCCACAATGCTACACTATCCTAAATACAGACCTGATATAGGTCCACAATGCTACACTATCCTAAATACAGACCTGATATAGGTCCAGAATGCTACACTATCCTAAATTAGTGACTTGATATTTATCACAATGCTACAGTATCCTAAACAGTATCCTAAACTCCTACATACCTGATATAGGTCCACAATGCTACACTATCCTAAATACAGACCTGATATAGGTCCAGAATGCTACACTATCCTCAACTACAGACCTGATATAGGTCCCCAATGTGATACTATCCTAAACCACAGACCTGATATAGGCCCACAATGCTACACTATCCTAAACCACAGACCTGAAAATGGTCCACAATGCTACACCATCCTAAAGTACAGACCTGATATAGGTCCACTAATCCACAACAACATACCCTACATAATCTATTGCCCTCTCCTCTCTTTATTCCTCTCTTTCAACTAATGTCCAACCTGTTATCAATTTGGAAAAATACAATAATAGCTCATTATGGCAGAAATAATTATTTTAGCATAGTTTAGCATAGCACTAGCGCAGCCTAATTAAAGTGTAAAAACAGGACAAGACAATGGGCCTAAACTACAGACCTGATATAGGGCCACAATGTGATACTATCCTAAACCACAGACCTAATATAGGGCTAAAATGCTACACTATCCTAAACTACAGACCTGATATAGGTCCACAATGGTACACTATCATAAACTACAGACCTGATGTAGGGCCACAATGTTACACTATCCTAAACTACAGACATGATATAGGGCCGCAATGTTACACTATCCTAAACTAGAGACATGATATAGGGCCACAATGCTACACCATCCTAAAGTACAGACCTGATATAGGCCCACTAACATACCCTACAGAATCTACTGCCCTCTCCTCTCCTTATTCCTCTCTTTCAACTACTGTCCAACCTGTTATCAAATTGGAAAAATACAATAATAGCTCATTATGGCAGAAATACTTATGTTAGCATAGTTTAGCATAGCACTAGCGGAGCTTAATTAAAGTGTAAAAACAGGATTAGACAATGGGCCATTAAAGCCCCAAGCAGCCAGGACAGCACTATTGTTTTGCTATGCTCTTTCCTAAGCTAATTACATTGATGTGAAGTGGACTGAGAAACTACACAACTAGCTCACATTATTAGCTGCAAACCTCTTGATATGATAACGCCACACTATTTATTGAACACCACCCCCCTCACTTCTAAAATCTATGTATCACAAAGGAAGTGCTTTAAAGTGTTAATTTTCCTGCCGGTGTGCATGGAACACACATTGTTGAAACGTGACGAGTTATTACTGAGCAATGATCACAGGCGACGGTGAAGCAGTGAAGAGCTAGCATAGCCATGACATCGTCTTCCATTTGAAACTGTTGGCCCTAATTGTTTTGTTTCACTCTATTAATCTTAAACGTTGACACAGAAGAAAGGATTTCTCCCCGTGATGATGAATGGTGGGACATTCCAATTCCCGGTTAATAGCAATTAATTTTCTGATAGCCATGCAAGTTTGGCTAGTTTTAATTAGTTTGTTCGGAGGAAAGTGGGGGGGGGTTGGGTCCATCACCCCGGATTTTCCATGGAAGCGGCGTCTGGCTGACTAAATACCTTGCCATCAAAGGGAGACGGGTGAGAATGTCCGACCTTCTCCAAAGATTCAGTCTGCCTTTAATTTCCTATTTACACTTTTAAAATAACTCATTAGCATAAGTCCTCAGCGGAGGCGGGTCTGAGCCCTGGCGCATTAAGACAATGGCTCGTTTAAATCATGTCAGTTAACAATCGCCGGATATCTACTCTCTCCTCGTTAGACTGTGTTGCTGTTTCTCGTCCTTTAAGAGATTGATGTAGACAAAACCTATCGGTGAAATGAACACACGCAGACTTGTCCTGTACACACACGCACCCACGCACACAGGCACACTTTGAAAGCATTACAAGCCAGTCTGCATCAATGTCTTAACCCCAATGTTGTTGGACTTACTCTCCATGGCCTGTAGATACTCCATGTGCAGGGCGCTGCTAGTGGCTCCAGCGGTGGAGGCCACTGAGGGTAGAAGGTCGGCGTAGGGGCTGCGGTGGCCCGCCAGGATAGCCATTTGATGGTAGTACTCTGCAGTGGTCAGGCCTGTGTGAGGGGCTAATGCAGGGGGGTAGGCAATGGGGCAGAGAGAGAAAGGGAGACAAAGCATGTTAGGAGAGATAATGATTTGTAAGGGGCCACGGCACACCTGCAAAAACACCATCGCTTACAGGCAGGTGATAGGCTCGCAGCATGTCACGTAATGAGCTCATTAGCAACACCTTCAGAGTACAGGTGTAAGAGGATGTTTGTGTTCCAAGAGGCGCTCTATTCAAAATGTATGGTGTTAGGAAAGAAAATAGGGTGGTATTTGGGACAGGAACCGAGGCTGTCTACCACAGCGGCTCCTGGATGAGACTTCAAGATGCTTATGGAGTGTACAGTTCAGTATTGTCTGGTTTTGGTTGAAACAAAATTCTTCATTCACGCAGGTAGGCATGCTGTATCATATTTTAGCTGGGAGGTTGTTCTGCCGGAGGGTACGTGTGGGTGTATATGTGTGTGTGTGCTGGAGCATACTTGTTAGGGACCAATAGGGCTGTAAGATGTAAATACTGTAACTGGCATTTTTGTTCCTGAAACTCAGAAACAAAAGACCCAAATCTGCCCACATCTGCATGCATGGAGGAACAGCAATGTGTAGAATCTGCCTCCTCTCTGCCTGCCTGTCTCTCTCACTCTCTGTCTCTGTCTCAAACTGTCTCACACCAAGTATTTCGTTCCATCTATCTCTGTCTTTCCCCCCAAGTCTTCCTCCCTCTCTTTCTCTCTCATCTTTCTCCCCAAGTCTTCCTCCCTCTCTTTCTCTCTCATCTTTCTCCCTAAGTCTTCCTCCCTCTCTTTCTCTCTCGTCTTTATCCCTAAGTCTTCCTCCCTCTCTTTCTCTCTCGTCTTTATCCCCAAGTCTTCCTCTCTTTCTCTCTCGTCTTTCTCTTTCCAACAGTTTTTATACTTGTCTCTCTCTTTCTGTCTCTCTCTCTGCCTCAGTCACTCTCCCTTTCTCTTTCTCTCTTTCTGAATCTCCTCTTCCCTGAGTTTTAGAGGCCTATGAGTCCTTTTTACCGTGTCCTAAAAATAAACATCTGGCACTGCCTCTTAAATGCAAATATCCAAGTAGAGGAAAGGAAGAAGGGGGAAAGAGTATAGAAAAATGAAAGAATAAAAGACTGACAACATGGTTTTGGATGCAGATATGAAATCAGTTTAGCCTCACAAAGTAGTAAAGCTAATTCCATTTTTAAGAAAGAAGAAATAAAGAAATGAAACTCAGGGTAAAAAGATCTCCTTGAAGGCGGGCCCTGTATGCATGCAATGATTGGTTCAGTGAATGGGAAGGAAACATTTCTAAAATTAATTCGATTTGGGTATTATATCTTAAGTGGAGGGGGGGAGTTTTCTTAATTGTCTTCGTTGTTACGCTTTAGCTTTGCTTCTGCATTCAAGCATAATGTGCATCATTCTCTCGGTTCGCGCGCAGAAAAGGGCTTTGCAGAATTTTTTCAAAACATAAATCCTGGCATGGTAGCGCCACCCTGGGGGCAATAGGGACTGGAGATGTTGTGTGTGTGTGTGGTGGGGGGGGCTTCACTATGGCACTTGACGGTTAAGGAGAAAGTGCTCAATGTGCCTGAGGATTGGTGGTTGTTGGGGACACAGGGCCCTCCTTGAGAGCAACAATAGAATCAGTGGGGGCAAATACCACTGAAACACATTACTACCAAAAGAGTGACAAGGAAAATGAATGAAAGAGAGACAGTCAGAATAACAGATGGGGGGAGGACGAAGAAGTGAGAGCCAAAGATGTGAAGAGGAAGAAGGGTGGTACTGATGGATTAGAAAAGCGCGAGAGATAGAAGGTGCCACTAAATCCCACCCACCACAAATCTCCCAGCAATCCATTTAATTAATTCATAATTATTCAAATTTACTTCCAGTGACAAACAAAATCTGTGCATACCGTAAAAGGAAAAAAAGGCTGATGACATACTAACAACAAACAGTCTGATAGGTTAATTAACTATTTGATTGAAGAGTAATTACTTGCCTCATTTCACACCATGTGATATAATATGGGCTATATATTGATAGCACAAAAAGCATTTCGATATAAAGCAATGCCAGTAATTGACCAACTATGACTAAAAAGATAAGTCTAAATTGCCACTTCCTGTTAAGGTACAGAAAGCAATGCATGTTGGGAGAAGGAGTAATGGAGAATGGAAGCTTCTTTGGATTTTGTTCACAAAGGCACTTAAAGGTACAATATGTAATATCCATCAAAACAATAACAAAATACATACTTTGCATTAAAAGCAAACATCACTATACATATATTATATATATTTCTTAGTTGTGTACTTACATTATCCTAAATGTTTCCACTAACTTTCAAATCCAGAGAATTTTTTTATATAATTCGAAGACACTGGACATTTCATTTTGTCGCCCGTAAATGGCGTCATATAACCTGTGACTGCTCTAGTTGTTCTAAGTTCCAGCGAGTCGCCAAACATAACGTGAATAAAGTTATCATTTTTTTAACAATATTTTACTTTGTCAGTGAACATTTTTTCTGCAGGAGACGCTAGATTGGAAGGTTGTCATTGACGACGATAACAAAACCCATGATCCCACGGAACCTCCCGACGTCATCCAAGTACATCTTTTGCTATTGTTTTGATTGAGAGCCCCCTGGCAGCCAAAAATTACATATTGCACGTTTAAAGCCAAGGGAGGATACCAGCCATTTTACGACTTGTTCATTGGGGAAATGTCTTGCCGAGGCCACCAAGAGATCTTACTCAAACCATATGAACAAATGCTATGAACAAGCCCTATGAACGAACCCTATGAACAAACCCTCTTCTCTGATTGTTTCTTCTCTTAACACCTTCCCAGGACTCTCTGGTCAGAAATACAACCCCACATCTGATTGTTCCCAGGAGAATATAAGGCCCCGTCCACACAAACACAGGTGTATCAGGTCACTGAAACCAAGCTTTTTCAAAAGCTCTGTTTTTTAGAAACTCTGGTAACAGTGTTGTCGTGTGTATGGTGAATCCGAAGAATTTGACACATGACGTCCGCTGTTATCTCTGTTTAACGTCAGATTGTGCACCACTATCTCCATTGATTACATGAGGAGATTTGGTGCAAAAAATAAAATTAAAAAGAGTCTGTGCAATGGCGGACGTAGCCAAAGTATTACTGCTAATAACTGTTCTAACAGGGCTTATAACATGTATACCGATACATGAACAGTTATAGCATTACATTGCTGAACAGAGGCGTCAGAATGCAATGCTACTCAGGTCACTGCTTATGACAAGACTACGACACAGACTTCGCCGGTTTTGGACGAGAACTACCAGAACAGGTAATAACCCTTTTTTAGGCTTCTGATTGGCCAACATGTCTTTACAGTTAGAGTTATATCATCACCTGTTGGTTTGGCATGCTCTTGACAACACATGATCAGGCATTTGTGTTTTCATGTGGACAGAGACTTTTTTAAACTGCGCTTGTGTGGACAATTTTTTTTTAAACAAATGAAGAAAAACTCTGTTTTCAAAAATACACGCGTACGTGTGGACAAGGCCTAAAATTCCATCTGAATTGTTCCAAAAAATGATGGATTCCATTTCATTGGTTACAGAAACATTTATTTTAAATTTTTAATTTGTCATCCACAGGATTCATGGCTGACATTTGCCAAACCTCATGACCCAAACACCACCGCATATTTTTGTGTTATTTACCACAATATCAAGGCCATAACAATGTTTTGGTTTAATTCCTCTACCTTCTGGAAAAAGTCCAAGCCCGCCACAATCAGATGTGATTTTGGAGAGCCCCTGAAGGGTTGGGTGTGGGGGAGGCTGGCAGCATTCAGTACCGTTATTGAGCACCAGGCTTCGATTCAAGGTCCAGGCCAGTAGGCCGGAGTGGAGAAGCACTGTAGAGGCTCTTTAAAACACAGACGCACATTACCTTCACTGCTAGACGGCTGTAATTGATTTCCCAGTGTGGATCTATCACAGGAACTAAACCGCTCCCCGCAGGACAACGTGCCCCAAACGGTTCCATACGACTGATTATAGTGCACTTTATTTGACCATAGCTAGGAATTAATAGAGCTCCATTTGGAACACAAAACCAAATGTCCTCCTTTTAACCCTACCCTCCCCAGCGAGCCGCTCCAGCAACCCCCCACCCCCGGGCCCTGGCCTTGAACCCAGAACTGCGTCTCCGTGTCGGTCGTTACATGACCTCCACTCTCTGTTGCATCCTCCAGAGCTCTACTGACATGATCCAGAGATCAAAGAGAATAACCTCCTCAAACGAGCCCCCTGAACACATAGAGAAACACAGAGACACACACACACACAGTCACACACAGTCACACACAGCACAGAAAGTCAAATACAGTCACACACAGTCACACACAGCCACACACAGTCACACACAGTCACAAACACACACACAAACACACACACACACAGTCACACAGCACACACAATCACACACAGACACACACAGACACACACAGCACAGAAAGTCACACACACATATAATAAATATAATTACTGAACATATTAGTTGTTTACCTTTGACTTTTTTCTAATTACCAATTTTAAAAATCTGCTTTTAACAACAAAATGGTTTGGGAATTTATTGTAACAAGTTCACAAACACAGTCACAAACACACACACACACACACACACACACACACACACACACACACACACACACACACACACACACACACACACACACACACACACACACACACACACACACACACACACACACACACACACACACACACACACACACACACACACACACACACACACACACACACACACACACACACACACACACACACACACACA
>JACXGM010004306.1:10046-38576 GCA_016801145.1 Umbra pygmaea | reverse complement strand
TGACCAGTAGAGTGGAGGAGGGGTGACCAATAGGGTGGAGGGGGGTGTCTAATACCTTTAGTGTCATAATAGTATAGGAGCGTAATTAATCCAGGTATTCTTACACATCTTCAGCCCAATAAAACAGTAGGTGACTGATCTTACCAGCTGTCAGGGCTGACATACAATTTATACACCCTACATGTAGATTTAATGCCAGGTCTGCCTTCTCACTCTGCTAATAGTACAGCCTGATAGGACTGTGCCCTTAAATCACCCAAATTCCTCCCCCAATTAAATTCAGTAGAGTCTGATCTGCCTGACGATGACAATTCCCTTCAAAGCCCTCTGGTTCCCCTGTCCATCACTTAAAACATCTGTCTTTACTTTCCCAAATCCCTTTGTATCTGCTCCTCTTTGGAATATCAGCACATAATCTGGTTTAGAGAATGGAAACTGGTGGTGGCAGGGGGGTTTACCCAGGGCGGTTTAGGACAGGGTGTAGCCACATAGTTCACGTTACCTGCAGCACTCCGTAGTAAAGCAACTTAGTCAAGGCACTGATAACTAAGCACTGAGACTTAAGTCTTCACATTTGTGTAGGGTACAACCCTTCATGTTAACAGCTTCACTTGCAAAGGATATCTAGCAATAATCTACTAATGTGCATTACTTTTATTTGTAGTCATTACAAAATAGCTGTGTATTGTACTTGATGCATCTTTTGGATGAAGCAATATGGGTTTTGTTTAAAAAATGTCTCACAAGGCCAAAAAGGCCACGTAGAGGTATCTTCGTGTTCTCCGATGTGTAGCCCACCTGTGGATCACACTGTTTTGAACTCTGCTTTAAAGAGCCAATAACCGGTGGTCACAGTCACGTAATTTGGCTAAACTGTCAGGTTTTAAATGCACTGTAGGGCCTCAGGATGCATTCGGTTATTTGCGATCATACAGCAGCTACATTCCCTTTAGCTTTTTTTTACGAAAACACTTGGGGTGTCTGTTGTGTTATTGTTCAAATTAAGCATCTCAAATAGCGTTGAAAGAGCTAAAGCTAAGCTAATGAAGCGAACGGCAGGCCATTCGAGCCACTTAAACCAATCCAGCTCTTAAAGGAGAATTTTGAAGAGATTCACAATGGAATCATCAACCACTCAACCTCAAAGAATAGTGGATTGAAATACCTTTTCCCCTTGGGCGTATGTGCTAGTACTTTGACCATTTTGGATCATCCGAGTACGACTGGATTGAAGGACTTTTTCCATTGGTGGTAAATGCTAATACCTCCGCCATTTTAGATAATAAAGCTACCGTCTCTCCTCACAGGGATTATACCTGGCCTGGGAGCAAATATTTCCTAGTGAGGCTGCCTGATGCACTGCATCACCACAATAACATAAATCCTCTTCTACACAGCGTATTATGGGAATGAACATAAGGGATTTTGTTATTGTTGTCCTATAATCTGGGTTTAAACTCCTTGTTTTACAAATGGCCCTTTTAAAAAGCTTTTTTGCCTTGTATCTGGGAGAAAAACATCCTGTATTAACCTACTGTCTCATCATTTTCTGGAGAGTGGGTTTTGTTTCTTGTTCCACATTGTTTCAGACATATGGAGCCATAAGCAGAATGTAGAGGATCAAATCTGTGGTATTATTTTCAGTCTCAGTTGTTGGGACAGATTCTGTAAAGGTGAGCTTCAAGGTTTTTGCACTTCCCCAAAGAATCCGTTATACCAGGCGAATACTGTATATCCAAACGTTTTGTCATGCAATAAAATAAATTATACATCCATGCAATGTTTCTTGCAAATGTGTTTTTGCATGTCCACAAAGTGCAATATCCTGCTTAAAAAGTAAACTTGGATGAAGGCTTCTAACAGGTGCTGAGATTTAGTGAAATAACTCAAAATAATGAACTCAGTTGGACAACTCTTGAAACTGCAATTTTAGTGTTTCTTCACAAAGTTCCAATCAGTTCCAATTGTATCTATTACTAGGTTTTGTTTTTAGAGAGGATCTATTGATTCAGACTTGGACCATTTCGTGACAATCAAGATGTTTGGAAACCCTATCAGGCTAAGTAATGTATTTATCTGTTTCCTATTAGGCTACATTAAGTTAGGAGATTGAGTGGCCCAAGAGTTTTCACTGAACCTGGAAATCTGACAGATAATAGAACTAAGTAACCGTGACCGATAGGAATAAATAGTTAAATTAGCCTATTTCTTAATTGTGGATTTCAGTTCAGATCAATTCACTATTTTAATCAGCCTTTATTATTGAAATAACTTTCAAAAGATTGTAGTGAAGTTTGTTCTGGATTGGAAATTTAATTTAATACCAGAGGAAAGATTCATCATAATGCTTCTTTTGGGTTGAAAATGTAGATTCAGTCCAATGACCTGTCACAATATACCGCCAGAAACCTTTTGTACCAAACCTAAAGATCTATGTCATCATGGCAATTACTGAGCACCAACTCTATTCTTCCTGCCAGTTAACAATACCGTTGCGTTTCCTGGCACTCCAAAACCCGACACAGATGCCTCAGTATCAGGGGGCAGGTTGAGTGAGGCCCGGCAGCAGGTCTGGTTCCACTCGGCTGTGTTCTGGGACCCTCCTCACTTGTTCGGCTGCGTCTCAGAGGCCCCTTCAGTCTCGCTCTGCCGTCCCTCTGTGTCGCCTGTCAAAGGAGCCTTGCTGGGCCCAACTGTCTGTGTAAAGAGATGGGCAGGCCCAACTCAGTGGGGTGAGTGTGTGAGTGTGCGTATAACAGGGCCTTGTTGCACTCTGTGATCCTCCAGCACTCTTCCCCAGTGGGGGGGGGGCAGCTAAGGAAGGAGGTGCAGAGCTAATGGACATGTTTGTTTACCTATTTGTTCTTGACATGATCAATTGATCAGCATGCTAATTCACTGCCACCGTGGGGTCCTTACATTTCCATTTAAATTGCAAATGGATTCCCCCCCAAACCCCGCTACCCGGCACAACCTTCTATCGTTGCTGTAGCAGTTCAAGTACCACCTCTGCAGTGAACCCGCAATAACATCGCAGCTGTGAGCAGACAGAGATCCTCTCTGTGGTTTTCTTTTCATACAGTGTTTCTTTTTCTAATGGAATGATTCATTTACAATCATGAAGCTACTGTTTCCCCTCATATTCATGAAAGGGGCTGTCTCTTTACTCCCATTCCCTGTTCTGTGTGTGTTCACTCCATTATCATGTCATTATGTCAGGAGGGTTGACACCCCTCCTCAGATACCACCCTCCCCTCCTCTATGGGAGCACAACAGTGATAATTACCCGCATCACAAAGATGTCAGTCATTTAGCCAGGACCATTACCACTCCCCCTTATCCTCACACTGAAACACACACGCGACGCACTCCAGCCCACAGAGAGGAAAATGAGCTGATTCCTGGATAGAAAAGCCGTGTGATTAAGCGGTACTCGGGAGATTACAGTGAACGATTACTGATTTGGAATTAAACAGAGGGAAAAGAACGGCTAAATTGGACAGCAGCGGGAGATGGCTAAGCTAGGCGCTAATTGATGAAATCTCAGATGAGCCATCAGCAGAACGGTGTGGTTACAGCTCTGTCACAGACACACCGCTAATACAGAGACCATGGGATGTAAGTACATATGGGACGTTGAGTAGATCACAGAAGAATGGGCCAATTACATGTTATACGTTTCACCCCATAATGCAAACATATTTCCATCAATGGACCATTATAAATAATTTCCTATCAGTACTTTCTGGCACATTTCCCTCTGGATGTAATGCTGTTCATCTGATGACGTCTCTCCAGGGGTTTACAAAATAAAAGTACCGATATTCACGAGTATTATGATAACCAGTACCGGAGTTGTGAAAGTACACAGTAAAGGTTCTTGGCTGTGTTCACCAGGTGAGGGAAGCTTCACACGGAGACCTAAATGAACTGCTTACTTTGTATTTTAGATCTTAGTCCCTCACCTGGTTGAAAAGATGTTGTTCTGGTTGAAAATACGTTGAAAGATGTCTTTCAAATGATTTGGCTCAGTGGACCGTACTGGATATTTCCCTACTAATGACTTAAACACATACCAGCACCAGTCAACACATAGCCTCTTCAACACAAACATCCTTGACACGATCAATCGATTTTGGTCGTAAATTTGATCCCTGACAAGACTGTCACCTGGCCGAGTGACTCTGCTATTCCCTTTTCCTTCTCTAACACACACACCTCCCCTGATACACTTGTCAAGGACCTCGTCGACCCCTGACCCCACTCACTTGGCCCGGGTATTGATTTGTCCCGCCTCCCCTCTCGATCTGGATGAAGAAGGCGCCGGGTGGCATTAGCCAGGTATACAGGAGGGACGTTGGGGACGAAGGGCCGATCAATGTGGAGTGATGGTTCAGCTTGCAGCAGCACAAAATACGGCGAGGAGGAAATAAAGCCTTCGGGCCCGAAGAGGTGATCACTAAAAGGGCCTGGGTGAAGGCTGGCGAGGCCAGAGACTGAAGAGAACCAATCCCGATGAGGCCAGAGACTGAAGAGAACCAATCCCGATGAGGCCAGAGACTGAAGAGAACCAATCCCGATGAGGCAGTATGCTTCGCTACGAGCTGTGTCACTAACGATCTTGCTGATCACTCTCTACGCCAGAGATGAAGGATAGATCGTAGCCTACGGCCCCGATACCTGTCAAGAAAGTACGTTATTGACACCCTTGTTAGGAAGCTAGATCCAGACAGAGTTATTTTAAGGATACATTTTCAGAGTAATATTTTTGTTCAGTTTAGGTTATTAATAATCAAATTGCTGTATTGTTATCAGTTACGGACTTCAGATGTCTACCTACCAGATATATTTTGCTTATACTTGGGATGAATGCAGAAACACTTCAGGAGCAGTACAAGACACTAGCTTTGGACTGTTAATTACATAATTCTAAAAGTCATAATGCATTTTAAGCATTGCTAATAATCCTAATTAACTTTAGATCATGAGACAAATTTTCGTTGGGCTATGAAATGCCTATAAAATGTGCTACCCAAATCCATCATATGGATTTTAAACAGAATTTTTTTTCCACCTGTGTTTAGTTGCCAACCTACTTCACAGTTAACACAACATTTGTATTGTAATTATAGGGGTTATGATTATGGAATTCCTAAAGCATGATGTACAGTGCATCTGGAAAGTATTCACACCATTTCACTTTTTCCATTTTCAGAACTCTCCAGAGATGATCAATAGGGTTCAAGTCTGGGCTCTGGCTAAGCCACTCAAGGACATTCACAGAGTTGTCCTGTAGCCACTCCTTTGTTTTCTTGGCTGTGTGCTTAGGGTTGTTGTCCTGTTGAAAGATGAACCTTCGCCCCAGTCTGAAGTTAAGAGCACTCTGGAGCAGGTTTTCAGCATGGATGTCTCTGTACATTGCTGCATTAATCTTTCCCTCAATCCTGACTAGTTTCCCAGTTCCTGCTGCTGAAAAACATCCCCACAGCATGATGCTGCCACCACCATGCTTCACTGTAGGGATGGTATTGGCCAGGTGGTTTCCTCCAGATATGACGCTTGCCATTCAGGCTATAGAGTTCAATCTTTGTTTCATCAGACCAGAGAATTTTGATTCTCATGGTCTGAGAGTTCTTCAGGTGCCTTTTGGCAAACTCATTGGTGACGACGCAATTCTATTCAAAGGAAATGGCAAGTGTTAGAAGTCTGGTGGCCGAGGAATTAAAACTATTGTGTTTTAATTTATTAAAATAGTTAGCAAAACAAGTGTTAAAGGCATAAATATGGACCAAGCACTGAATCCCCTGTGGGAAACCGATCAACTGAATCAAATACTAAATGTAATATCAACAAAATGCTTTTCTTAATAAATTTTTCGTCTTGTTTGTAGTACATGAGGAGGAGCCAGCCCCACCAGCCCCCCAAGCCCCACCAGCCCCACCAGCCCCAGAAAAAGAGGCTGTGATGATGTGCTCATTGAGCTAATGTAGGAGGACATGCAATTTCAAAGAAAAAAAAAAAGAGAGCACAAGAGAGCAGGGAGAGAATGGGCAGCCTGTTTTCTGTCCTTGAGAAAATTATTGAAAAACAATAATATAATTTACAATTAGTTATCAAAGCAATTTTTGTATGCATATCTTTTTGTCGCTTATTTGTAAATGAAGCAAAGCAATTTTTGTACATTGTTTATTTTTGTAATACAAGTTTACATTTGGAAATGAAACAAGTAATTGTTCTGAAAATTGTTTACTTTTGCAATGGAAGTCATTTGTAAATGATACATTCTTCTTTATATGTTTTTTAGCTTGTACAATGTAAATGATTTCAAGTACTTTTTACAAATACTTACAACAACAACAACAACAACAAAACAATTCAAATTAACGGTACATAAAACAGATTTGAAAAATGAAAAAAAACTATGTACACTTTCAGCTAAACAGGGAGGGTTGGAGTTAGGGTTAGGAAATTTCACAAATGTCATGTAGGATGGCAGCTCTCCTCTCGCACCGTTTGCTAGGCGGTAATTGGGAACACCTGGTCCATGTAGCAACACAAGTAATTCAAATGGTGATGTTCCACCTTTAGAGGACTGACTTCCCCTCTCTGGATCGCTTTCTTGGTTCCAACTCTTCTAGATAGTTATTCCCAATCAATTTGCTTAAATTTCGATTGTTGTTGCTCCTTGGAGTTTTAGGCTGGTTCACTTTAAAATCATATTTTGACAATTGCCAATGTTAAATTGGCCTTATGGGCTATACCCATCTTTCGTATGGGACGTTAAACAGGTGTGCTGGGTGTAAGAGTAGGGCAGGTAACCCCAGTTTCTTTAACTAATTTTCAATCTGGCCTCAATCCCATCATGACAACCTAATCATCCCCAGCTTTCTATTGGCTCATTCATCCCCTTCCCTCCTCCCACTTCTTCCAGGCTGTTGCTGCAAATGAGAAGCTGTTCTGAGTCAACTTGCCTGGTAAAATCTGCATCAAACTCTCTACTTCGAAAATTAGATGTTGTGTACCACAGCGCCATCCGTTTTATCACAAATGCTCCATATAACACCCACCACTGCAGTCTCTATACACTAATTGGCTGGCCTTCACTACATACCCGGCGTCTAACACACTGGTATCATCTAATATACAAGTGTCTTCTAGGCAAAACCCCACCTTACCTGAGATCATTAATCTCCAGAGCAACACCCTCTCTCAATCTGCGTTCAAGCAGGTTTATAACTCTGGTTGCCACTAAAGCCCGCACCTCCTTTGGTCATTTCTCCTTCCAATTCTCTGCTGCTAATGATTGGAATGTTCTACAAAAATCCCTGAAGCTTGATTCTATTGTCCCGCTAACCACCTTCAAAGCACTACTAACCAATCTACTGTCAGACCATTGCATATGTTAATCCCACCCTACCATCTTCTGTCATTATGCACTTTGCACAATCTGACCAGCATAGCTGTCTCTGTATATTTTGCACACTCCACCTCCCATAGTCCCGGTCATTATGCCACTTACCATAGAGTTATTCACGCACAGCCAATTTGTACCTCTACAATTGTACCCATCTACCTCAGCCTCTACTCTTCATTTTTTTCTTCTTCTTATAACTGTCTGTATTGTACAGCGCCAAGCGACTGTATTCACCAACCATCTACCTCCTTGCATTCACTGTTTTATTCTCTGTTTTTACTATTTATTGTGCACTCATTGTCTTGTTATTTTTATGTGTAACTTCTTGTTGTCTGTACCTCGACGCTTTTATCTTGGCCAGGTCGCAGTCTCAAATGAGAAAATGTTCTCAACATGCCCACCTGGTTAAATAAAGGTTAAATAAATTAATAAATAAAAAATATAAGTAGTCTAAACTAGCTAAGGTGATCAAATTAACTTGATTGTTGAACTACATTTATTTTTGCAGCGAAAAAATGCAGCGAAAAAATGTCAGTAAGCATTATGACCATCCTGTGTCACTTTACAAGAATTACAGTGCCTTGCGAAAGTATTCGGCCCCCTTGAACTTTTCGACCTTTTGCAACATTTCAGGCTTCAAACATAAAGATATGAAACTGTACATTTTTTGTGAAGAATCAACAACAAGTGGGACACAATCATGAAGTGGAATGAAATTTATTGGATATTTCAAACATTTTTAACAAATAAAGAAACGAAAAATTGGGCGTGCAAAATTATACTTTGTAGCACCACCTTTTGCTGCGATTACAGCTGTAAGTCGCTTGGGGTATGACTCTATCAGTTTTGCACGTCGAGAGACTGACATTTTTGACCATTCCTCCTTGCAAAACAGCTCGAGCTCAGTGAGGTTGGATGGAGAGCGTTTGTGAACAGCAGTTTTCAGTTCTTTCCACAAATTCTCGATTGGATTCAGGTCTGGACTTTGACTTGGCCATTCTAAAACCTGGATATGTTTATTTGTGAACCATTCCATTGTAGATATTGCTTTATGTTTTGGATCATTGTCTTGGAAGACAAATCTCCGTCCCAGTCTCAGTTCTTTTAGAAGACTCCATCAGGTTTTCTTCCAGAATGGTCCTGTATTTGGCTCCATTCAGCTTCCCATCAATTTTAGCCATCTTCCCTGTCCCTGCTGAAGAGAAGCAGGCCCAAACCATGATGCTTCCACCACCATGTTTGACAGTGGGGATGGTGTGTTCAGCGTGATGAGCTGTGTTGCTTTTACGCCAAACATAACGTTTTGCATTGTTGCCAAAAAGTTCCATTTTGGCTTCATCTGACCAGAGCACCTTCTTCCACATGCTTGGTGTGTCTCCCAGGTGGCTTGTGGCAAACTTTAAATCACACTTTTTATGTATATCTTTCAGAAATGGCTTTCTTCTTGCCACTCTTCCATAAAGGCCAGATTTGTGCAGTATACGACTGATTGTTGTCCTATGGACAGACTCGCCCACCTCAGCTGTAGATCTCTGCAGTTCATCCAGAGTGACCATGGGCCTCTTGGCTGCATCTCTGATCAGTCTTCTTCTTGTATGAGCTGAAAGTTTAGAGGGACGGCCGGGTCTTGGTAGATTTGCAGTGGTCTGATACTCCTTCCATTTCAATATTATCGCTTGCACAGTGCTCCTTGGGATGTTTAAAGCTTGGGAAATATTTCTGTATCCAAATCCGGCTTTAAACGTCTCCACAACAGTATATTGGACCTGCCTGGTATGTTCCTTGTTCTTCATGATGCTTTCTGTGCTTTCAATGGACCACTGAGACTATCACATAGCAGGTGCATTTATACGGAGACTTGATTGCACACAGGTGGATTCTATTTATCATCATTAGTCATTTAGGTCAACATTGGATCATTCAGAGATCCTCACTGAACTTCTGGAGAGATTTTGCTGCACTGAAAGTAAAGGGGCTGAATAATTTTGCTCACCCAAGTTGTCAGTTTTTTATTTGTTAAAAAAGTTTGAAATATCCAATAAATTGTTGATTGTGTCCCACTTGTTGTTGCTTCTTCACAAAAAATGACAGTTTTATATCTTTATGTTTGCAGCGTGAAATGTGGCAAAAGGTCGAAATGTTCAAGGGGGCCGAATACCTTCGCAAGGCACTGTAGCTTGATGCAATTTATGACAATGTCAGGAAGCCTTTTGACTACCAAAATTAAGTAAGTATCAGTCCCAAACAATAAGTGACTTGGGTTACACTTTATTTGGAGAGTCTGACATTCCATCTGTATGTGCTCTACTGATAGTTTGTTGATGATATGACTATCAACAAACTATCAACAAACCATCGGTTGATAAGCAACTAATTGTGTATTTTAAGGGTAGGGGTAAGTTTAGAATATATTTTAGGGTAATGGTTAAGGTTAGGTTTAACATAAGGGGAATGGTTAAGGTTAGGATTAGGGTTAGGGTTAGTAGATAGTTTGTTAAAATGTTGTTGACATCTAAAGATGGACTCTCAAAAAAGTGTTACCGTGACTGATCCTGAAATCATCATCTGCACTCATCCCAAGTATCACTGAAATAATTATTGTACTGTAGGTACACATCGGACATGCATATTCATTATTGAGAACAATGAAGTAATTTGAGGATTAACATACTACACTGAATAACATTGTTGGTCCCATGTATCTTGTGCTAAAATAAAAGACCCCAGGAATAATCCATACACATCTGTTTTTTCTTATATGAAATCCACATACCATGGACCAATTTACAAATTTTGAAATTGTAACATTCATATTGTTCCATATATTTAAAAGTAGACCTGTGTAATTATGGTGTTATGACAATATCAAAACAGGTAATGGCATTTTATCTAATAACTATGTTATGAAATAGTTATGACATTGACATAAGATGTTATGACACCAGGCGTCAAGTAAAGTGTTACCATTTGGTGTGTGTGCGTACATATTGGTGTGTGTGAGCATACAGTTTGAGGTGTGTTTACATTTTTATGTGTGTGCTTACAGTTTGGTGTGTGTGTACAGTTTGTTGTGTGTGTGTGTGTACAGTTTGGTGTGTGTGCACTGTTTGGTGTGTGTGTAAGTTTGTGTTGAGTGAGACATTACTGGTGGGCTACACTGAATATGTGGAGTGGATTTCTGCCTGTCTGAAACATGGAGTATGTGCAAGTGTACTTGTGTTTTGTGTGTGTGTGTGTGTCAAAGTGGTTGAAAATGAAGTATAGGATATGTGTGTGCAAAACAGATTCAGAGCCATGACAAGATATGTCCCTTTGATGTGGCCTCATGTTGTTCTGTAGATATTCTCTAGATAGGTTACATAGGTGTCTTGTCTCGTGTGTGTTCTTTCCTCAAAGGCGGAACCTATTTAAAGCACCTGGGCCCTTCTAAATGGGGCTTGGAATAATCCATTTCCACACCTCTCATCTCAGATCAGGTTAGGGATTTTGCAGTGACACAGTCAGACATAATCTTTTTTTTCTTCTTTTAATTTCCCAGCATCCCCATCCTCCAATTCTCCTCCTGTCAATTTAGACACGGCTAAAAATGATCTGGGTTTGGCAAACCGTTGCATTTTGCCTCCTCCTGAAAAAACCTTGGAATTTAGTAAGGAGATTATTTAATTGGTAATTGATTGCTGTTCCCAGCCACAGCCAGGGGTACTTCAAAGGGACTGAATGAAAGGGGCAGTGAAAAAACTGCATTCTAAATGTGGAAGCATGTGTAGATGGGAAGGGGGGCGGCGGGTGTCGCTGGGGTCGGCCGGCTAAGCTTTATTTGGCTGGCAAATAAGAATCGAGACTGATCCCGTGATGGCAGTAAATTGGCTCACAGAAATCATGTTGGTCAGTCTGTGATCCAGTGATCAGGTTCAGAAACGAGAATTTATTTACTATCCAAGTTTAGGCCAGAGACTCCATCGGCTAATTACCATACAGAAGAGGCCTCTTTTTTTCTAATAAACTTCCCTATTAAACCTCTCTACCAGCCCATCACCTTTGGATTCTCCCATCTTCCCTTTACAGAGCGGAGGATGTAAGCACCTTCACTACAGGGGTCGAGGTGTAGTCAGTGAGGCCTGGCAGGCTCCCCACCACAGCTCTATTCTTGTCTCTGCCTGGCCCTCATCCCTCTGCTTCCTGTTAGGCTGGTAGACAGGAGAGCCCTGAAAACCCTGATTAGCCCTCGATCGATGATCCCGCCTGACTCCACAGCCCCAGCTAGTATGAAGGAGGGATGAGACACACCCCACCCCACCTTCTTCCTTTAGCCGCTATCAGCCCGGGCCCAAAACTGATCAGAGTCCTATCCTCTTACCTCCCTGCTCCATTACCCAGCAGTCCGTTTTCACTTTAAATAAAAGGGGGTCACAATGCAGCCATGCGGAAGCTCCCGAAAATATTCAGGAATATGAATTTTCTGCGATAAACAGTAGTTCATTTTAATAGTAATGACGAGTGTGTCTAAGTCAAGGAGGGGTAATTGAGGGAGATATTTAGCAGGGTAGGGATTCAAGGGCTTGGGTGTCAAATACCGCTGACGTGTACGCCTCCCAAATCCTTAACAAATTGAAAACCAATTATGGCTATCCCCGTGGCGGGGCTAAATTATGGCATGATCCCCCATTTTATGTTGATTTAATCCCCACCAGCCTTCTTAGTGTCATTATTTCTCGAGGGGAAACTGTACTTTTGTCATCATGTTGTTATTTTATATCTTCAATGGTGGCACAATTGGCAGTATTAATGTAGATAAAAGGGGTGTTATGTACACTTTGAAAATCCAAATGAACAAATCTGAAATTATGTACTTTTTAACCATGTCAATTGTACTGTATGTCTCATTGCCAATTTGTCAAATTTAAATGAAGCAGAACTGCTGTTCAGATGGAAAGAGGAAACAGAAATGATCTGCCCTCTTCTCCAATCAACAATCGCCATCTTATCACTGGGCCCTCCCCCTTATTTTCTATGATTTACTCTCAGTCTCTCTGGGGACAGATTAACCCCCAGTTCCCCCATTCCTTAATTGATATTATTTAACAGTTGTGAGCCCACCGGGTTCCACCGTGTTCCCACAGAGAGTTGTATGCTCTTCTCTCAGTCGAGAACGCCCCCCACCCTCCCGCTGCAACATTTCTCTCCCAGGAGTCTGCAGTCAACTAGCGGGTTCCTTGGAGTCTGAATAGGCCATGCAACCAATTGTTTAATTGAACAGGACTTCCATTGCTTCAGAATGGAAGAAAGGTACTGTAGTTTATGTGTAGTGGTTATGGAAAGACAACTGGCTTGGTTGTAGCCATTAAGTACAAATCAAGTAACTTTACGTCATCTTCTACCTCTGCGTTTTATCTTGGCCAGGTCGCCCGTGCAGATGAGAATCTGTTTTCAATTATCCCACCTGGCTAAATAAAAGTGAAATAAAAGATGAAAGAAAAATGCACATGAATTCTGTCTGCCAGACAATTAATGACTAACAAAAATTGTTTCTGTGTGTGACGAGCTAAATATCGTAATTACTTGGCCCGTAATGCCTATGTATGAAATCTGGTGAATTTTACTGAGAAACCTTTTAAGAACTATATTATCCAAACACCTCTGATATAAACAGGTAGATATTATATCATGATTTAGGGGAGGCAGCTTAGTGGTAGAATGCGCAACATTTAATTTAATGTAAAAAAACAATTTATTTATAGCACATTTCGGTGAAACACAAATATGTTGTACCAGTATGTACTTTCAGAATGGTTTAGCAAGAAATACAAGCTACAAGTAGCACAGTGTGATGGATATCCCTGTTTCAGTTTTGGGCCAGTAATAAGGTTCATATCCCCAAGCTGACAGTTGAAAATTAAATCTGTACTATTGAGCAAGGCACTTTGAGCTGGATAACAAAGTTTTCCCAATTAAATTAATGTAAATATATTGTGTTTCCAGTGGCATCAGGGTTTCACTTTCTCTTGACAAACAAGATTTGAAGATTACAAGCGCTAGTGTTGTTGTTTACAGACTAATCGCTGGATTTGTCATGGGAAATGCTGGGAAATCCAGGATTTTCGACGGGATTTAGTCTCAAATCCTCTGTGGGAGTCACACTGGACATTGAGGCTGTGTTTTTACTCCACGACACAGGCAGTACTGGTCTGTTTTTGAATATTCCAATAACAAAAAACTCAGCTAGGCTTTCCCAGAGGACAGGAAATCACCACCAGGAACTACGATGTTGATTCTGACCTGGTCATTCGGACACCCAGAATTTAAATGGAGAACAGGAGAATTGCTATCTGGGTTTGTCTGTGCTTTGGTCTCACTCATGCAGAGCCATCAGTGCGCTTGACCACACGCACATACATGCACACACATGCACACACACTCGCACATACACACTTTCAGGCCCTTTTGGAACTGTGTGCTTGCTCACTCCATCGGTATTCGGGTGGCAGGGGACTCCTTTACGAAGCTTGATGGAGGAAAAACATCTGTGCACTCAGCAAACTGTCAAAGTCAACAGGAAAACCTAGAGATCTGGGAGTAGGTCAAAGGTGAAGAGAGAGAGTCAGAGGTAGAGGGAGAGTGATGGGGGGATTAGTGGTATACTATATCTACTTATAAACTGCTTACCGTAAAAACATCATAGTTTCTTAGGTAACAGTGTTAGTCTGCATTAAGACACCAGGTTGCCTAGCAGTTAAATCAATGGGTCACTGACTGAGAGGTTACTGTTTTGAAACCCTGAGACACAAAGGTGAAAAATGTGTTAATGTGCACTTAAATAAGGCATAAACTGTAATTGCTACAATAAGAACACCTGCCGTATAAACCTGGGGACAGATAGAACGTCGGATTAACATACCATGCTAAGTCACTCTCAAGGCTTCCTAGTGTGCAGATTGTGCGCCTGTGAGTTAAATTGTGGAAGTATAGATGGTAAGCATACTCCCACGCATTATCTGATTAAAGGCTTCCGTGTTGGATGAGCAGTGGAAAATAATCAGACGGCTCAGCGACGTGTGGTTGGATGAATCATGTGAACGCCCTTCACCACCGCGCACCCGTCTAAGAAGTTTCGGAACTGCCAACAAGGTTTTTTAGACTAGACCTATTGGGGTTGGGAAAATGAGGAACATGTTTTGGAAAAAAATATAATAATGGGTCTTATTATTGGGGGGACCACATTACCTTTCTCTTAAGGCTGTCTTTAGTTTATGAGATCTTTACCGAGGCTAAACACTGAAGGCTTAAGGCGTCTGCTGGTCTTTCAAAGAGGGGAAGGTTATTTTTGGCCTATATCATAAAAAAATTCAATTTATTTATACGTAAATTCTGCCATTCGTTCCTTTTCATGAAAATGCTCTGTGACCCTGTCATACTAACTAGGCATCTTTTCCAGTGAATTGACCAGTGTCCTCTCAATGGCCAGCAGAGCTAGGCTGCTTAAATGGCCTTGGCCAATTGTGTTACGGGTGTAGAACTTGAGCCGCATTAAACAGAAGAAGCTCCTTTCTACACCTGTAAATGTAGCTCCAAATGTTGCCACTAATGAGAAGAGTTTGTAAAGCTGAGGCATTGCACTGTCCAACTCCATGTCTTTAAGGAACACCAAGAAATCACACAGCTTTTCCCTGTTACCCTGCAAGTCCTGATCTAAATACAGGACTTGAAGTTCAGACCTCAGTCTCCCTGAATCAAAGTGATGGCCATATCTTTTCAGGACACTTTGGAAGGCCTACTCTGGAATTTTACCTGCACTATCCACATAGTGAACAATGACAGAGAGTTGGGCACGGCAGGATATATCAGTTGTTTCATCCACCTGCCATCCAAAATAGGGAGCATCCTGAATTTCATCTCTGATCTGATCAGAAACAGTGGCTACAAGAGCAGAGATCAAGTCATTTTGGATAGTATGGGACATACCAGAAAACACAGTTGAGGACTTGAATTGTGTGGACAGGACAGAGTCATATTTAGCTAATGTTTCTGTGAACTCCCTGTAATTCTCCTTGTTGGATGATTCAATACTATCATCATGTCCCCCATATGAGAGCTCTGTTTGCCAAGCAAGGATGTCACATCAATAATGCGGTTTAGGAAGGCCCTGTTTTGTTTGACTGTTTCATTATGTTTAGCCACTTGAATGCGAGCACCTTCATTGATTGCATGCTCAACTCTGATCCTGCCCATGCAACTTAATCTTGCACTCAGATGTTCATTGCTCTTTTCATGCCTTGTATATGCCCTGTCAAAGTTAGAACCCCACCTTTGACCAAACCACACATCTGTTAGATGGTTACATCAAGAGGCATGGTCAGCTGTACGTTTTCTTTGTCACAGCACTTCCAGTCAACCAGCTAACTTTGTCATACCAGGAGAGCTGAAAAGACCTGTTACTTTGTCCTCTCTTTTGCACTAAATCAATCTTAAGTGTTGATCTGCCGTGCTGTGTATTCTAACTTTCTCCTCATAAGGAAGAGTTTCAAATGGCTTTGCCAAAATCAGGTCAACAATATTAGCATTGTCTGCCATCGTGTGCAGTTTGCTAGCTGACTAGTTCACCCTTATGACACTAGCATAGCTCGCATAGCTTTGTCGACTTTTTATAGTACAAAATCGCTGTCAATCAAAAGGAGAGGCAGTCTTTCGACAGACACTTCTATCATCACGCAGAAGCCCGGAGTCCAGGCCAGCCCACTCCTTCATTCACCCCCAGAGACGCTGAGCATCTGTGGGCGGGACACAATCACAGCATTTATCCAATGACCGTCTAGTTTTGAAGCACTGAAAAAAACAGTTCAAAGCATCCCCATTAAAGTCCATGGATGCCAGGCTTCAACAGGGAAATGGACTGTGATGCTGTGTGTGCAATTGTCTGGGAAATGTGTTGAGCAGGGCGCAGAGAAGTACAGTACCTGTCTTATCCCTACTGTCTCCCTCTGCTACTACGTCCTTGGTAGTGTGTGTGAATGTGTGCCATATGTATTTCTATGATGTCATGTTGGGTTTTAAAGTGTAAATGTTAAGAATGCTACGAAAACATTATTTATTTTAACTTTTCATCTCTTACAATGTATGGCATGTTTAATCAATAAGGCACAATGCAGTGGTACAGGTGTGCTCATAAGATTGCATACCCTGGCAGAAATTGAGAAATGCCGGCATTGATTTTGACAATATGACTCTTCGTGCAAACATTCTGACTGTAATGTAAGGATAGGGATCATATGAAGCCATTAATTATCACACAGTTGTTTGTCTCCTTTGTAAACCATACTGATAACAGAAATCTCCCAAATGGCCCTGATCAAAATGTTAAATACCCTTGAATGTTTGGTATGTTACAGACACACAAGGTGACACACACAGATTTAAATGGCAATTAAAGGTTACTTTTCCCACACCGATGGCATTTTAAATTGCAATTAGTGTCTGTGTATAAATAGTCAATGAGATTGGTACTGTAGCTCTCACGAGGATGCGGTGAGCAGGCTAGATACTGAGCCATTGGGAGCAGAAAAGAACTGTCAAAAGTACATAATAAAGTCCTGGATCTGCATAAAGTTGGAATAGGATATAAAAGGATATCCAAAGCCTTCCAATTGCCAATCAGTACCGTTCAACCACTTATTAAAAAGTGGAAGATTCGATGATCTCTTGATATCAAACCAAGGTCAGGTAGACCAAGAAAGATTTCAGACAAAACTGACAAAAGAATTGTTCGGATTAGAACAGAAAATCCCGCAGGTAACCTCGGGAGACAATACAGGCTGCTCTGGAAAAAGACAGTGTGGTTGTTTCAAGGAGCACAATACGACAATACTTAAAAATGGAGCTGCATAGTCGAGTTGCCAGATAGAAGCCTTTACCATGCCATTGCCACAAAAAAAAACAGTTACAATATGCCCAACAACATCTTGACACACCTCACAGCTTCCGGCACACTGTAAGCTCTATGTTTGGAGTGGGGTCAACAAGGCCTATAGTGAAAAGAAAACTATCCCCCCTGTGAAGCATGGTGGTGGCTTGGGGGTGTGTGAGCTTTAAATGCACTGAAAAACCTTGTGAAATTTAATGGCAAGATGAATGCAGCATGTTATCGGACAATATTGGCAGACAATTTGCATTGTTCTGTGTGAAAGCTGCGCATGACATACAGTTGAACATGTTGAATAAAAAAATTGTTTTGCCTGCTCACTCATGTTTTCTTTAAAAATGGTACATGTATTAGCAATGCTCAATGGGTTTGCAATTGTTTGAGCACAACTGTATATGGCCAAAATTCTACAGCCTGAAGCTGTTTGTAGGCTTAATATCACAAGGTGTAGCTTGTGGTTTTGTGTTCTTATTTTACATTATTTTACATTCCTCATATACATCCTTTAGCCTCTAAACCTATGTACTGTACTCTATTATCAGTGCTGTGTCGAAATGTTGCACTCGTATGACAAATGCGTAAAATGAACTTCCTTTAGCCCCGCCTCTCCCGCTGGCGGCACTCCGGGTCCTTCACATTCACACTCACTCATCCCCACCTTTTACCTACAGTACCTGCGTCAAAACCTGAGAGTGTGTTGGAGAAATCACTGTCCTATTTCTCACGTCGATGTAACATTCTGCCTCGGTCTGAAATCCTAATGCGACGATGGGCGCTTTGTCAGCTCTGGGCTTAGTCATGTATTTGTCATATGATAATTCTCCATTAATTAGCAGAGCCTGATGTCTATTCGTCAGCACTCCCGTCAGTTATTCTCATAGCGTGCCGTTTTTCCTAGGATGTAGTTTAGGAAAAGTGAAACTTATTAGTAAAAGCAAAAAATTGTTATTAGCAATAGCAAAATATTTATCTTTATTTCAACCTTTATTAAAACGACAGATTGAAAAGCCTTTTCTATGTGGATCAAATGACAATGTGCTGATTGTTAAAGCCACGGAATGGTGGATGTAAATGAGGAGCATGTTTGATTCTTTTAGTGGATATCCATGCCGTTCCTTCTAGCTAACTAACTTATTTCTGTGTGTGTGTGTTTGAATGTGCGTGGTGTGGTGTTTGAATATTGTGTGGGTGTTGAAGGATGATGTCATTTGAGTGACAGTTAAAACTGTTTTGGTATCCAAGTGTGAATGTGGGTAGATATGAAGGAGGGGCTGGCCTGTGACTTGATATGAAGCTGGCCTGTGGGTGGATATGAAGGTGGAGCTGACCTGCAGGTGGTCGTGGAGGCGGGCTGGTCTCTGGGTGGATATGCAGCTGGCCTGTGGGTAGAGGTAAGGACACAGACCTAGGCTTTACCTCTTGTCTTATCAATCTGTCTGTCCCTCTCCTTTCATCCCTGTAAGTCTGAGAGGGATTTTCACAGGAGTGTGTCAGTGTTAATATTGACCCTGCTCAAATAGCTCAACAACACATCTCATAATCCTGCACTTCTAGTCAGCCATGTTTTCCCTTCACAAGAGGCAGTGTGTTATGTTCCCCATCTCGCAGACTGGATAAATGTGCAATTTGATCATTTTTAATTTTTATTTCATTTTAATTTTTCCAGTTAATCTGATTTAAAACAGATTTTCATTTGCAAGGACGACCTCGCAACCTGAAGGAAACATTTAGAAAATACTTGTGAATACAATTTTCCATTAAATTGTCTTTCATGTTTTCCATTAAATCGTCTTTTCATCAGTTTAAATCTGGCCTTTTTACCCACATTCATGTTCACCTGTGAAAAAAATGGCAGTCTGACCAGGGAGAAAAAACAGAAGTAGGTGCCCGGATTAGGAGCAGCGAGCCAGCTCCCTAATACCCACAGTGGCCTAACTGCTCAGATATCCAGATTTTTTTTTTCTTTGTCCCAAACTGAAATATGGCAGGGAGGTATTGAGACAAACCCCTACCCCGTTCACACGCATTGGGGGATCAATGAAGCAGCTTGCTGAAAGATTAAGCTGTGTGTGTAGTGGTTTCAGTGCGAAGCTGGTGTTTATCTTTTCATAGTGGGGACTTCATAGAATTTAGTTCTCTCGGCCAGTAAAGGATCAAACCTACAGGTCACAGTGCGTGAACTCAGGGTCATCACAGCAGAAAAGCTTTGACTCCGCCTCACTACAGAATGATATGCCCAGAATAAAGCCAGGTCCAGAGTAGGATTTTATATATTTAGTCGGTAATACGCTGCAGAAAAAAACAAACTGCTGCTTTAGTGTATATATTAAACCTGGAATTAGTACTCATGCTAAATGCATATTTTGATCCTGTTGATTTTAGACTTTGTATTTGTTATCGAGCACCATCTAAATCTATACCTTCCAGACTTCAAACTCATTTGACTCTTATATCGCCTTTTGAGTGGAGAAAATTGCCTCTTGACAGTCGATTAAATAGCAACCCCAATTAACCAAATTGAGCCTCCATTTTGCATGAAGACAAAATAAAATCACCTGGCACTCTCTCTGTCTGTTGATGGAGAGCAGTGATGACTTTGTTAAACTGAAAATCCAATTCGTCCCTCAGCCCATTTGAGCAGCGGTAAAAAATAACACCTTATCCAGTTGATCCAGAAAAAAGGCTTCTCTCTCTCCTCGAAAAAAGAAGGGATAACAGCCCGCGTTGAGGGAATATCCAAGCCTGCCAATTGCCGTAATGGCCTCTAATTCCAAATTAATTCAGTCTAAATGAACTGTCAGAGGAAGATTGATTTGTTGGAGCTGCTGTCTTGATGAGTGCTGTCTTGGGAAAGGGGTGATTAGGCACTGAGGCCTGCGCAGGTCCTTTACAGCCTGGGGCTAGATTTCTTGAGCAGCCCCAGACCTGAGCGTAGGTAGCAGCTGTGGTAGGCTGAGGGGACGTTTGGTCACTTGGGGACAGCGATCACTGAGTGGGAGATTCGGGACCTGGTGCTGACCAAAGTGGAAGTGTAGGAGGCTTACTAGCTGATTGTTCCATTTGTTATTTTGTACTAGTGACTCACAATCAAAGAGACCTGGACTTGTCAGAGTTATGCTACCGACATTCTCTTTTCTCCTTCCTGAGGTGTCTTCAGAGATACGAGCCGCCTACCGCCCGTGACTAAGTGTCTCACAGAGGTACACCTCAGCCAGGGGTCAGTTGATGTGTTTTAACCGTCTACAAAATGAATTAATCTAAATGATCTTCTGATATCTACTGTGTGAAATAATACTGCTTAGAGTCTTTCTTTTGGTTACTGCGGCAACCCTTTTTTTTGTACCTTTCACGAGGCACATTTTTCATTTCTGCAATTCAATAAAAGGCGTCCGTTGCATTTGCACCGGTCGTCATGTAAAGAAACCTTATTAATGGGTCCTTCTCAGGCTTAATTAGCTGTGGAAAAGAGGCCAGGGGCGAGTGTTTGCACCCAGTGGGCTTAATATCCCTGCTGATTCCAGGGCTAGGCTAATTATTTTCCAATAACCTTACTTACTGGGCGCCTCTCTCTTCTGGGCATTACCCTAACAAGCGTCACCCCTCCAGTTCCTGTAAAGGCTGTTCTGGTTGCAGACATACCGAGATGATTTCCTTCCATCAGAGAGGAAGTGACTTCAGAACTTCTAAAACCCCATCCATGAAGGAAGTGCTCCCTTTAAGGTCCTGTTTGATGTTTAAATCAATCTCTTTCAAATTCGCCATTAACGCTATTACTTAAACGTATTGGACACACCCCTAAGTACCCAAATGGCATTAGGTCTAATGTTATTAATTTAGGGCCATGCCAGCTTGCCCCAAATGTCAATATCAAAAGCCAAAATAGTTAACCTTATTACTGTAGCAATTTTTTTTTAACTGTTTGTTATTTATAATTTATTTCCACCAGACCTTAAAGTAGAAGTTCTGCTCTCATATATTCCACATGAATATAAATGGTGCATGGAAATATTCAAGGGAGGCTGATTTTTGTGCTGGAAAGCCCTTTATCATGCATTGATGGAACATCCCAGGCTAACAGGGACACTCTTATTTGAAGTGCCATAAAATGGATATTAGAATATTGGAAATTAAATATTAACCTTTTGTATGTTCCAAGATGAAAAGTGGATGAAATGTGTAACACTTTAAATGTTCCTAAATCATTTAGCTAATTACTAATTTTGTAAATTGCATTGTTCGATGTTTTGTTTGGGTCATGGCATTTTCAGAATCAGAAGCAGAAAGAGATTTATTGCCAAGTACGTTTTACCAAACAAGGTATTTTTTCTGGTCTATTGGTGCATGTCTTATTTGTACATAAATCAAGGAAATTAAATTAAAAAATACCTTTATTTTTCATGATACAAACACTTCTATGAAAGCGTTTTTGGAGCTACAATTATAACGATTGTCTTCCATTGTAATGTTCTTGTGTTCTTGCGTAATTGTGTAATTGAAGGACGTGCAACATTATTGTTAAGTTGTTGTGAGCATACTAAGGACTTTACGTCACCATTAGTGTGTCATCTGGGCTGGTGTGTTAGTTTACAATCTCTTAATATCCACCCTTTCAAATCTGGATTGAACATGGGCAGTCTTTATGTCCACATCTCCAGTCAGAGAAACATGTTTTTCTTCATCATTAACATTAATTATCATCATGATCATAACAGATTTCCTTCTGTTTCTGCATAATAACGATAAGATTCCTGTTTGTTGTCGTGGACTTCCCATTCGGACCGCTTAAATCCTGATAAATCCTGATTACGTCCTCAGCATCACAGTTTTATTTGATCTCAGATGTTGATAGGAAACCTATTGATGTTACAGGTCATCTCATTGGTCCTTTCCTAATCCTTACTTTGAAATAAATATGTTTATCCTATCATGTTGAGGTGAATTACCAGCTGATCCTGACATCAATCCACCAGACATTTGTTTTTGTAGTTCATCAGCACAGGATGAAAAAAAAAATGGAAATCATATATCTTCTTCATAGTCTATAAAAACATTGCCTAAATGTTCGCAGGTTGCATTCCTAAGTAACCTACAGTATACTGTATTAAAATGTCCAGGTTATACACAAAATGCACAAATGCAGTCGAAATGAGATACTGTGAGATAGTATGAACGTATCAATGGAACTCATTGCAATGTAACAGTCCTAGAGTCGAGGAACAGTACCAAAGTGCAGACACCTTTGATTCTTCCTTAACTACGCTTCTCCATTACCCAGGCAACTTCCAGTGGATATGGATATGTTTCTGTGCATAATCTATCTCCCCAAAGTTTCTCTGTCTTCCCAGAATGCACCTCAGGACATACAGGGCCCCGCGTCTCATTCCCTTGATGGAGCTTCTCGCCGCGTGACATCGCTGTCGATGAGCTCGTTAACAACTTTACTCCTTCGGCTGGCCCCGGGCGGTGCATAGAGCCGGGGACGGATGGACAGAACATTCCCTCCTCTAACACCCTCTTCTTCTCCACCCCTTCTGCCCGTCACCCCCCTTCCAATCTTCTCATACCGTTCTTCTGTCTCTCTGTGGGTTTTTTATTCTCCTCCAAACTCTGAGCTATTCCAGTTTAAGCCCACCTTTTGATCAATAGCAGGGGGGCTTTGTGACTGAATACATTATACACCTTGGCAGATTAGCTTATCAATACCAGTTAAATACTCTTCATGGCCCAACCTTGGGTCTGCATTATTGAGAAGGCCTCTTGTCAATTGCACATTATCTGTATAACATTAGGTGTTAACTGATCTAGCCTTGGTATCTGTATAAAATTAGCTGGTAAATGATGATAGCATTAGCATGTTCATTAGTCAGTAATGTAGCTTTATTTTCCTGAGACGTCCTTTGCTCTGGAAACGTGTCTCTGCTCTTGGTCACCATGGTAATTATGAAGAGATTTACTAAAAGTTATAAAATGTCTGTTGCACGTTGTTAATGTTTTGATAGGATTTGGTTAATGGTTACTATTTGCTATGTTTGGATAACATGTTGGCTTACAGTTTAAGTGGTTTGTTCTTTTGAGAATGGAGAAGCTGTCTTAATTTACTTGCATTGTGGACCGTTTGTCGAATTCAAAACAACAATGGAACATCTCGTCCCCCACAATGCCGGTGCGACAAACATTGTGACAGAACTACTTGGCTATAAAGCTGGGTCTCATTTAGCGGCAAGATGTTTTTCCATCTTCCGAGTCGAAAAAGGGAAAATATTCATCAAGGAATAAATCAAATGAGCCATGACTGCTACAAGGGCACTGTGGAAATTCAATTTGTATTCATAAACAGCCACTAGCATGAAGCGATAATTCTGAGTTGTTCGGTTATTGAAGCTATGTCTCAATTTTGCTTGTTATTTACAGGGCCTACCATAGCCTGCTAAAATAATGTATTGTGTCTAAAATCTATTAATGGCGATAATTTCCCAAGTATTATTTAAACTCGGATCCTAACTCAATCATAGTAAAAGTAAACAAATACTTAGGTTAATGTTACCATTAATGGAATGTAACAGACAAATTACACATTTTAATAATGTCTTTCTCTGTTTCTGCAATAGTAGCATATAGCAGAGGTAGAATCAAATGGATATCTGTGCAGTATAAAATCCACTCTTTTATCTTTGGTTAAATTGATATACACAATATAGAAAGTGGGAGTGATATGTGTGTGTAGTTATGTGTGTTTTTCTCAGAAACAGAAAGAGAAAAGACGGTAATAGTGGGGGGGGGGGGGGGGGGGGGGGGGGGGGGGGGGGGGGGGGGGGGGGGGGCGAAGTGTATGTGTAGGTCAGGGGTGTCAAAACCCTTTCATGCAGGGCCTAGTGTATGAAGGTTTTCGCTTTTACCTTGATGGAGTAGCTCACTAATTGGCTAGGATCTCACCTCACCTGGCAGTCTAGGTCCTAATTATGCTCTAATTGAGGGGAAAGACCAAAAACCAGCCTAAACTAGGCCCTCCATGGTTTGAGGACCACTGTCTGGTGTAGGTGATGAGACCGGTGGGGAGGGCGTATGAGTTCAGCGGAAATAAGGCTGGGAGCTAAAGTGAAGATTTAGGCCTTACAGCGAGGCTAGACCAGGTCTGAGCTCTGGCCCCATGGAACCTCACACCCTAAACTAAGCCTGGATTAACGATCCTTTCACTCTGCATCCACAGATCTATGAACCACACCTAGGACTGTTTATGTCCACGCTCAAACGCACACACACATATTTTCACAAAAACATACCCCCTCTAAAACCCATTCAGATCATATCGGGGCTAATGCCAAAGCTGTAATAAGACCAATCTGCTTCGTCCTGATCTATGTGTGAAGCCAGACCACACCAGGAAAAGCAGCAGAGCCCGTCATTTGGACGCACGCCAACAAAGAAATTGTTTACGAAAATGTGTTTTTCGTTAGAATTAGAATTATAAAGCTTGAATCTGACAATGTCTTAAATTACGAGGAAGATGAATACTATTGTCATTTCATTAATTACAAGTAATCAACTCTTTTGTTTTGATAAAATAATTGTGAAGTCAGCATGTACATTTTTTAGATGAAGTATCCTCACACCCTGGACTGGATTGCAAGGGTTTAAATACAGGCACCTGTGCACGAGTCAGGCTTCAGTCAGAGACGTATGATGCAATTGTTTCATAGATATCTCCTGAACCGCTCCTCCTAAAGCTGCTTCCAGCCTTTTAGTCCTCACCCGCCCTCCTTCAAACATGGCTGGCAGAGAAGAAAAAAATAACATATTTAGAGCTGTGAGAAAGAGAGAAAAAAGGATGAGTTTTCTAGAATGCCAAAGAGGCCGTCAAAACCCATTACCTAAGTGTCCTTTATCTTGCCCATATGCTTTTGTTGCCTAATCAGCTTTGTATCTCTCCAAATCCTGGATTGAGATAACAAACAAATGGATAAGCCCCTCATTCGCGGCAGCTCTAACTGCCACAGTGCAGCACTACCAGCTGGCCAGGATAGGAAGTGCAGGCTGAAGTGGCGCGAATAAGTCGCTAACTCCACTTTCCCCACGATCGGATGGAGCCCCCCTTCTGCTGGCCTGCTCGCCCGCTGATCCTTCTGGCTCTCTCCTTCCCTCCACTCTTTACTCTACAGAGGATTGGAGTTTATTGCAGACAATCCTGCACAGTATGGCGAAGGGAGAATGGGGGATCGTGGATGGACTTTCTGAGGGGAAAATCGCCTCACAATAGTGCAGCGACTCTTATCAGATTTAACTGACGGGTTTAGAACGCGAGCCTGAGCTCTCTTGGTAGTAAACTTTGAGGCGGGGGGGAGAGGTGCGAAGCTGTGATTATTTAAATGGGTTTGAGCCGATGGTGAGAAGAGATGGGCAAAAGAGGTATATTTTGTGGCTATGCGTCATGCATCGGAATGTCGTTCAACGCGCACAGAGTCAACCATTAGGTATGTACACACTGGATTTAACACCTCGTGCAGTGGGACGGCAGAATGTGGCTTGTATGTGGTAGAACACAGAGAAGTATAAGACATCAGGAATGATCAAGATTCTAGATCAATAGAAGACAAATTATCAGTAAAGTGATTGCAGGCATACACACACACACACACACACTCCCTGCCTATGGTTTACCCCTTCATCCACTAATCTATACCAGACAAATTAGGCAGGCAAACAGATTGGGGAGAGAAAAGATTGACTCTGGGCAGGCTAATTAGCTCTGACTCATTAAGAGTCTTTAAGAGGCTGTGATTAGAGATGTTTGTTCACACACCTTGCGGTGCTTAATGGGCTAGATCTCCAGCCAGACTACTGCCCACAGGGAAGTGGAGAGAGAAGACACATCACTCTATTGACAGTCATCAATATTTAGAATAATGACTGTTGTGGTGGGGTGGAGTTTTAATGTAGATTAGTGTGCTATGTTCACTAATGAAGAGCCACAACATGAAGAAGAGAGTTTGGTCTGTGTAGGAGGGGACGAAAGTTATTGGTGGGGGTCAAACCAGGGGCCCCCCAATCGAGTGCACAGGTGACTCCGCGTGGTAGGAGGGGGCCCCCAAAAGGCTCGGGCCGGCACTGACCTAAAGGCATTTTGCCAAGATGAATGGGAAGCTATACCACCTGTAAGAATTCAGGGCCTCATAGAGAACTATCACAAATGACTGCACACTGTCATTGATGTTAAAGGTGGCAATACACCGTATTGAGAACTAAGGGTATGCAGACTTTTGAACAGAGGTAATTCCATGTTTTGTTCCATTCGATTATGACCTACAGTTAAATATGAATCCCATGAGAAATAAAAAAATAAATGTTTTGCCTGCTCACATTTGTTTGCTTTAAAAATGGTACAACTATTACCAATTCTCCAGGGGTGTGGACATTTTTTGCACAACTGGTCTCACCTGGTAGTTTGGTCCACTGTTCTTGGAGTTGTTGTGATATACTAATAAGCCCTGCTTTTGTTTTGTGTGTCTAAAGGACATTCTCCCAGAAGAACTGTGACTTGTCCACATGCATTTTGGAAAACTCCAGTCAGGGATGTCTTCCTGGATGATTTTCGCATTTTCATTCAGACAGCGACGGATGGTGCAACGGATGGTGCGACGGATGGTGCGACGGATGGTGCGACTTGAAACTGTTGCACCATGAGCTTGAAAGTCAGCATGAATCTGTTTCCATTAGTTATTTCTCCATAATTCAAATAATACTCTTTATTCTTGGGTCAATTTTCCTCCATGTCCAGGGATGTTGGCTACAATCCCACAGTCCCACAGGCCTTAAACCTCTGAATAATATTGACAACAGTGCTAACAGAGACATCAAGCTCTTTAAAACTTGCCTTGTAATGCTGGTTGTTCTTCTATGTTCCATTTTCAGGGTGATACAAAACAGCAAATTACTTTTCGCTGTTTAAACAGGCTAAATGAGTGATTATGTCATTAAAGACACCTGTGATACTAATTAAATGAAAATGGACTGTTTCAGGCATCAGTACAACACAAGTATTTCATGAAAAAAATCATTCTATAACAATTTTAGAATGTCTTTATAGAAAAAGCTTTACTTCTGTCCTATTCACAGCTTTGTGTTTTGTTCCACTGCAAACCAAAGACATGCATGTATGGACAGTGCATGAAGTGGGAAAAGAAGGTGCCGGTACTCTCTTACATTGGCAAATCATTATGACATTTGAGATTTCTACAGTGAAAACAAACTTGGAGATATTGCTGGTATAACAACAATTTATTGTTATTTATAACAACATAAATGTATTTATTTTTTATTATATAAGTTGTGTGTGTGCAAATGGAAATGGAAAATGGAACTCTGGCTTTGGCACACACATTCATTTAGTACCTTTCTGAAGCCAGGCTAACATAACGACTTACAAACTAGACACAATTCTTTTTAGTTTCTAGATTTTCAGCAGTGAAAAATCTGTTACGGGCAGGCGGCAGCAACAGGCATCAGACAGCTTTATCGAACTAGCGTCGGTGGAGAAGCTAACTTCTGATAGCGTGGGCCAACTGCTTGGCTTTAAGTGATTCATCAAGAGATCTGAAGTAAGTCATGTAGTGCCCTCTGGGTAGTGTAGTTTATGTAACGTTAGGGTCATTAGCAATCTCTCTGACACTGACGCTTTCTCTGTCAGTGGTAGAGTACCGGCTACATGCGAGAAGTAGCGGTACACAAGAAAAAGTGCAGGTACGCTTAAGAGTAAAATGTAGAAGTGCGGGTACTGCGTATCGGTGATTACTGCCCCACTTTAAGCACTGTGTATGGATGACAAATAACTTTTATTTTCAACACTTTTCAAGGTGAGTGGTCCATTATTATATTTTTTTACCTTCATTTAACCAGGAAAGTTCACTAAGAACAATTTCTTATTTACAGCAACAACCTGGGAGCAACTAGGGTAAAGTGTCTTGACCAAGGACACAACGTCATATTTGGCTCAGTTGGAAATTGAACTTCCAACCTTCTGACACAAGTCTGACTCCCTAACCACTGAGCCATCTGCCCACTTAAAAGGTGATAAAATAAAATAGAATAAAATACAATAGAATAAAAACCAAGGGCACCTATACTTTTAGGAATGACTGTATGTCAAAACCATCAGTATGACTCCTCGTAAGACCACTATGTCACGACACAACCATCAGTATGACTCCTC
>JACXGM010004305.1:0-38720 GCA_016801145.1 Umbra pygmaea | reverse complement strand
GAATTATATAGTGACTGATTGGTGTTCAGTTACGGGTTAAGTGTTTTACGATGTGTGCGGGAGTGTTGCTAATGTCATGTGTGTTTTAACTATTGAATGGACGTGCTGACTGCAGAGTGTTTCATCATTGGCCAAAGTGTGTAACACATGCAAGATGTGTGTAGTGTTTTGCACCGTGTGTTACAGAATTGTTTACGGTCCCATGACGACATTGTGTTTATTCATATGGTGCCTGAGTGTACCAAATGCATGCAAACGTTACGGTTTTGACGCTTTGGCCTGAGCATTCACTTTTTGTGTTTTAGCAATCGGAAAAAACTGTAATATCTCTTGTTCTCACTCTCCTGGCATCCTGTCAGACAGGGTGTTGTGCCTCCACACTATCTGCTTTGATATGCACTTGTGAGTAGAGGGGAAAGCAAATCAGTCATCCATCACATGCACAGAGCTAAGTGTGGCATGCTCCACACACCAACAACACATTAGGGAAGCAGCCAGTGTCACAATAAAAGTGCTATTCTTATCACTACCTACACTTACTGTCAATGAGCCAGTATAATGTTGGACTCAGGTTACACTGGCACAGACCGCAGCCTTGAAGACCTGTGGAGAGTAGGCTAAGTACAGTAGTTGTGGGGGTTTATATAACAGAGAGTTCTGAATGCCGACTGGCTGAAAACATGTTGTCGTTATAGTCTTGATTCGGGGAAAACAGTAAAAATAATCTTCTGTCAGTACATCTGTGAGATACATAAAAACTGAGGCCTTCTTGACATCTTTTGTGAAATAACTGTATGTATCTCACTAGCTCCAATGCCCTGTATTCATGTCTGTTTCCAATCTTTGGTCTTTATGGATTTTAGTTGACAATCAACATTCTCAAATATACAATGTGCCCGTCATGTTCCGTGCATCTCAGCAAGTATAGTACTGTGAAAATGTACTTGCCCCTGTCTGATTTTCAAAAGTTTTGAATGCTATCACATCTCCAACAAAAACCTAATGCTAGTTTGAAGAGACATTAAGGGAAGTAATACCACATAAAATTGCGAATAACTACAATTGAAAAAGTAAGTACTCCTTTAGACTCAATAACTGTTGCCACCATTTTTCACGAGCAATAACTGCAACCAAATGCTTTCATAGTTAATGTTTAATGTCCTACAATACAGTGAAATAATTTTGTCCCACTTCATATGAATGCAGATATTGTTGCCCTTACATCACTACTAGCTTGACATAGGATTTTATTGCATTGGAAGTCTTCTCAGCCTCCCTTAAATTCTCATTGGAATGTTTGATTTCCTACCACACCAAACCAACCATCTCAGACACTATGAATTATTACAACCCACAAAAAGAGCTGAGCAAGTTCAATGTGAAACATATGCTGATTCTGTTCTCTTTTCACACAAAAAAACTCAGTTTGCCTTAATTGTACAGTGTGTGCCTGCCGTAATATACTTCATGGCACTCTTGTCGACAAATCATGATTTTGCAGTAGTTAACCTTGAGATTTGAAAGAAGCTAAGACCAACAAGGTCTTTCTTAGTTTCAATCCTTCCTGTATCTTGCACTTAATTGAAACTGACCAATTATGCAATGCTTTATTTCTGGGCTAACCAGGATTATCCAGCACTTCACTTTCTTGCCTGTAGACAGTGACACACACAGAAGAGGTTCAAATGGTTCAAGGGTAGGTCTCTTGTTGCTATTGTCATTGTTCAGGGGACTAACGTGTCTGACAGACTTATGTATCTATAAACACAGGCTTAAAGCATTCACACAGGCAGCCCAATTCTGTCAATTATGTACGTCTGGGCATTTGTATTACAACAGAGATGAGGCTGTGGTCATAAGGCAAGAAAACCACTACTTGCCTAGGGGCTAGAGAAATGGGCATGTCGGTTTGAATCCCAGGTCAGATAAGGAAATCTCAGGCAGAGGAAACAAACAACCGTAGGGCTGCTCATTTCTGTACCCTTGAGCAAGGCACTTAACCCTACCATTTGCTATCAGCCCCTTGGTTATGTGTGTCCTGCAGTGTTGCATAGTGGGCATCAAGTCTCCTTGTCTTAGCTAGCAATTGAATCACAAGTCTTGCATTTTTGCATATTACTCAATCCATCAATCTGCATATTACAAGCTGGCATTTGACGGGGGGTGAGATACCCAATGGGATGGATAATCAACTTTTCCTCTATTATTGTAAAAGAACATGCTTTAACATTGGAACTCTAAGGATCTACCAACCTTGAGAGTGTGGAACAACCTCATGTGTTATTTAAATATAGAGGGAACGCTAGCAAATGAGCGGAATACAATTAAACAATTCAATGTAATTTGTGGGAAGTTGATGAAAGCATTAGAAAAAAAGTCAAATTGAACGGCATGAGCAAATGCTTAGTCAGAATTATTTGTTTTATGTTAATTTTTATGTAAGTGTTATGTTTTGTCTCGCCAAAGCATGTTAAATTGGATTGTGTTCGATATTTGTGAGTGTATGTATCCGTTCCTAAATAACTTGAATAAAATTATATAAAAAAATAAAAGACTCCTTGTATGTCAAAAGGGTTTGCAATTATTTTCTGTGCCCCGATATGAATTTTAAAACCATGTTACTGTCACAATGTTGTAGAAATGTAGTAGGCAGGAGGCAGGTGTGAAATTCCATGGAAAGGTTTTAATAGAAAATAATGAATGGAAACACACATAATGACAAAACAGAAAAACAAAACACTTGAATAAACTACATAAAAGGTGCGCAGAACAGCGCTTGCCTGGAGACTATTAAACAAAAACGTAAAACACTAAAAGAGATAAATGGGTGTGTGATGGGAAAACAAACACACAGAGAAATAATAGTAAAGGAAGGCTGGTAAAAACCAACACAGATAGAGAAAACAAATGCTGAAAGAAAACAACATTAACTTGAATACTGAATCTTTTTAAAACCACAACTGAGAAATAAAGAAAAAACTCACACTGGAGTAGCGATACATAACAAGGAATACAAAACACACAACAGTAATACACGTAGACAGCATAAAATTACCACCGCAGACTGAGGAAAGCAGAGGAACTTAAATACATTCAATAATGATGGAATAAAGACCTGGTGTGTATGAGTACAGATGAGACAAGACAAAGAGTGTAAAATGGAAACCACCAACATTACACGTGAACATACAGGAAAACTGTGACTGTTATTTAAAAATGCTATTTAATACAGACTAAGTATAGTATACATTTCATAAATATACAAACATCAACCAATGTATGGCTCTTCTGTAAGTCAGTGTGTTCTAGCCACCATTTTGGGACAATGCTGAAACATTTTGTGTTACTGAAAAGCAAAAATAATTAAATAAACTTTTTAGATTCATCACCTCCTACACTCCACTTTAAATCCTCTTCAAGAGGGAGACAGTTGAATCGGCTAAAGGAAAGGCTTATTGCAGTATAAAGTCTTAGAAACTTCTGCTGTCAACAAGACAGGACAGACAGTAATTACTTTTGGCATTTCAAAGACCTTATGAAAAGTATGTTATTAATTCAAAAGAATATTAGGCATCAATATGCTTATTATAATTAATATTTTACTGAAATGTTTAATGTTTTGAGCATCCTCCAAAAGAATTGGCAGCTTTGAATAGAAAGTGATCCGGCATGAAATTGCCAATTTAGCAATGTTCTAATTTGCGCTTTTCCAATGTTTGTTGTAGGACATATGTTCCTATGGAGACAAGCATCAGCAGTCCCTCCAAAATCCAGATCTTTCCTAACTTTGTTGAACCCCCAACACCAGGAAAGCAAAACAATAATGCACAAAATGACAATGCAATGAACCGATATGGCTGGCCCCACGTCCCAGTCTGCATATACCCACTCCTTGTATCACATGGCCAACTTGAGAAACTCTTGTCTGCTCACGTAGCATAGTGGTAAGTCCTAAAAACAGAGCTGTCATGTGGTGTTTACTTAAGTTCACCCCAGTAGATTCACATTCACTTCGCGCACCACTGACAGTGTCGACGTCTGACTAAAAAATTCAGAAGGCGGCGTGACACAGGGGTAGATGACCAGGTATCTTTTTACCATGTCAATGACAGGTGCCAAGCCGCTAATACAGCTCAATTAAATGACATATACAAATTTAATAAGGTTGAATGGGCTGCTGTTAGTGGAACAAGGGGTCATTGTTTATTTCGTAATGACATTAGCATGATCCTGGGCACATAGACAAGGGCCAGGCTTTTCGGGCTGAACAGGTGAGTCAGCCTCCACTGCTGGTCCTCTGCTATGACTCAGTTACACTAACTGGCTCTTCCCATTCATAAGATCAAGATAAATGTGTTTCAATTCCTTATGCTTCAATAGCTGGGTCGACAGCAGTTTACAATTCATTCTTAGGTAGCCAGATTGTGTGCCAATCATTTGTAGTACATAACCATACATGTACAGTAAGTGAAACCCCACTGTAACGACTTGTAATAATGGCTCCCCTGGCCTGTAGTTATCACCTTGTTTTGGGTGCCACATACAACCTATTGTGAGCCTGCATTCTATTCAGCTCCCAGTTCATTACAGTAACCTCCTGGAGTTGGCTGACTAACAGCTGCTCCACTGGTGTTTAGAATACCACCTCACATACTGTACCCCTGGACTGGAGGGTTAATCATATTACCAGAATGGTAACTGAGCCCCCCTCAAGTTAATGATCTATGCAGAAAGGACAGGTGGACATATAAGTCTTCCCTCGAGAGTGCAGCCAAATTGCCCTGTTCTGCAAAATGACAGAAAATCTTCACAAATTCCAGGCCCCTTACATAGTGATGAAGTTGTCCAGAACTATTCAGGGTGAGGTGTTGGTAATCAAACTGTTAGATCTTGTCACACTCCAGCCAGATAGTCCTGTTTGAAACAGCAGCCTGATACCAACCATGGCCCGGTTCCCCAAAACGTTCTTATCGCTAAGTAGTTCTTAACCTATTCCTTAACCTATAGGTTAAGAACTACTTAGCGATAAGAACATTTTGGGGAACCGGGCCCAGAACCTTATTGAATGTGCTTCAAATGGTGGTATAACGAATTCCATTGGATGTGCTTCAGACACATATCTTGACATCCATTTTCCCTGAGTCCCTTCGGTGTTGCTTTGACGAAGCAAGTATGTAATTATTAATTGGGAACAGAAAATGGTTACAATTTATTCAAATAAACAAACCACTGTTAGTCTTTAACCATTTTTTTATGATGATTAATTATTTCCCCCACGATTTTCCTCCCCTCTCAATTCCTACTGACCCGGCCTTCTTCTCAGCTCCGCAACTGCTTGGACAAATGCGGGATGGTTATGGGCACGCACATGGTTCATCCAACCATACGTCACTGAGCCACAGATTTTTTTTGCACTGCTGATCCAATAAGGAAGCCTTTAGTCAGCTCATGTATGGGATGATTACAGTCATTAAACATTCTAGTCATTTCCGGGGAAAACTCTAGGCATGCCTATTATGAAACAGTAGTCCTTTTTCATTTTGGTATCACAAGCTATCAAAATATGTTGGTATTGTTGGTGTCAGTATGGAAACAATCTAGCATGCCAATTCCACTACTTTCCGTAGAGTATTACTTCATTATTTTTGCACGCCAGTGCGCTTTTACTTTTTGTACAAGATTAAATTAAATTGACTTCCACAGTAAATACGTTTCTTAATATAGTATTTTCTGTGTGTTTTTAAAATATATTTGTTATATAGCCAATTTCCAAAAATACACATTATTAGTTTGTCCATAATATGCATTTATGTTATAATAGTATGATTTTGCTATTCTACTATTGCCTTATTTTGTGTTTTTTATTAATGGCTGGATCCAATATGCTAGTTCCTAACGTTTACTTGTCCGAAAACATCGTTTTAGTTTAGATTTTTTCGAAAAGCTACGTAGTGCAGGTTTAAAAGTGAAAAATGTAATAGTCCCCAATCTCAAAATTATGGACAGCCGCAACATTAATTATAAAATAAATGAGAACCCAGCAGTCTTCGCTCAATGGTAGGTTAAAATGTTTGTACTTTTGAATAGACTTTATGTGCTTAATATATATCCAACAATATTTTCAAAGATGATCAAATATCACAGGCTCCTAGTAAAAATGTGTCTACATATCCAAAATACTGTGGTGACTGTGACAGAGCTTTGGGTTGATTAAATGTCACAACCTTCGTTCCTTATTTATTTCAGAATTGACAATGGTATCGCATCAGATTCTCATGTGGCCTACTATACTTTTTAAACACTTCTGGTTTGAACAGAAATACCAGAAAGCCCAGTTATTTCTTGGAATTGTCCTGGGAAGCAGAGTTGGTAGATAATAAACAATAGTACGTGGCGATGTTCATGCTGTCAGAAAGTTATAACTGGCCCAGACACTTGACTTCCCTCTCAGCCCCACGGTGCTCAAATCAAGCAGCTTGGGGCCTGACAACCCAGCCAACCCTGAAGGAAACAAGAGATCTCTCCCAGGTCACCTGACATCACCATGGCACTGTAACAAAGTGGACACACCCACTGGATCATACCTACCCACAGGGGAGAATGGAGACCTAGGGACAACTGGAGCTATTAAGAGATGATTAAGTCACTCTTGGGGAATATAGGGAACACGTCTGCAGCACCCATAGATACGTCACACTGGAAGCACATTAATTACAAGGCTGGTGTAATTCTCTAAACGGTTTCCATAGCAAAACATCATTGGAGTGTGTACAAGTTACGCACAACATATCCAAACAGATACTTCAAGCGTGGTACGAGATCATCGACTGAATTCAGAACAGGAATAACTGAACATCTTTAGCGTTTTTCATAGAATCTCAAAGAGTTTCACCGAGCGACCGCTGAGGTCCCAATTACCGTCTGCCGATCTACTTTGTACACAGGTCCAGGTTTGAGTATGCTGGGAGTATGTGAGGGGACCCTGTGGTATAGTCCGAAATTACTGGAACTGGAAGGTGTGTCCATCCCCCTCCTGATCTGCTCTTTCCTGGGGATGATCTGCTCTATTGTTTGGGAATAACGAGTCACTGATTTTTCTGAGTTCTGAAAACGAATACTGAATCTGCTGCTCATTAGCTAGGTAGTTTTATGAGCATGAGTTGAAGGTGACATTTAATATGTGTTTAGTGTTATATTATCTACACATCACTTCTAGCCTGCTCATTTCCCTGCATATTGATAAATAGGAAGTTAAATAAAAGTTAGACTTTCCTTGTTTGACCTCACCGCTACCCAGATGACCCCTACACACAAAGCAGGCAACGCTCTGGATCTGATCTTCACTGGATGCCTGTCGACTAATCTCATCACCACCCTGATTCAGTTGTCAGACCACTTTTTTGTCTCCTTTTCTCTTTCTCTCCCCTTCCACACTATACAGTCTATCCCTACCCAGGCCTCACACCGCCGTAACACTCATTCTCTCTTCCCTACTGCTCTCTCCTCCTCCATCCTGTCATCTCTCCCATCTTCTAATTCCTTCTCCCTCCTGTCTCCTGAATCTGCCTCTTCCACTCTACTCTCCTCCATTTCCAAGTCTTATGACTCTCTGTAACCTCTCCTCTAGGAGATGGTCTTCATGCTGCTGAGTGGAAATGGAGAAAAACAAAACATCAGAATGATCTGGAATCCTTCCAATTCCTCCTTGCCACCTTCTCCTTCTCTATGTCTGCTGCTAAAGCCACTTTCTATTAATAAAAATTTCAAGCTTCATCTTCCAACTCCAGGAAACTTTTCCACCTTCTCTCCTAAACCGCCACCTCCTCCTCTGCCATCTTCCCTCTCTGCTGATGACTTTGTCAACCATTTAAAAATAAAGTGGATGACATCCGTATCTCCTTCACACAACCCTGTGTCCACTCTTTGCTCCATCACCAAATCTGCCCATGCACTTACTAATTTCTCCCCTCTCACCAGATGACATATTGCAGCTAGTGAGATCTGGTCACCCAACGACATGCCCGCTCAACCTCATTGCCTCCTCTCTCCTTCATACTCCATACATCTCTGGAGAATTCCTCCCATTCTTCACCTCTCATCAACTCATCCCTGACCACTGGATGTGTCCCTGCAGACTTCAAGATAGCGAGAGTTGCTCCCCTTCTAAAAAACAACACTAGACCCTTAACATGTCCAAAACTACAAAACAGTATCCCTCCTGTCTTTTCAGCCAATTAAGCGTGCATTCTCCGAACAAGTCTCCAGTTCTCTCAGAAAGATCTCCTCAACCCCAACCAGTCAGGCTTGAAGACGGGCCACTCAACAGAGACTGCTCTACTCCATGTGTCTCCTCTGTTTTTATTATTCTAGAGGGTCTTTGTCTGCTGCACTGACACTCCACCGGTGTTCCCCAAGGCTCTGTTCTAGGCCCTCTTCTCTCTTTACAACAAATCCCTTGGTTCTGCCATAACCTCACATTTACTCTCCTTTTTGCCACGTGAAGTGGCAAGTCAGCTCCCAATCCAAGCAGTCAAAACTATTCTCCGTCCTGGTTCCTCAATGATGGAACCAGCTTTCATTGGAGGATAGAACAGCAGACTCTAACCATCTTCAGGAAATGTCTGAAACACCTTCCTCTTACATGAGTACTTAAATTAGTTGTATTCCACTTCTGTTCTCTTAAAATGATTTGATCTGTATGATCCTTCTCTAGCACTGTTTTTGATTATTCTCTGTTTCATAAGTTAAATGCTCTTACTACTAAGTTGTGGTTGTTTCACCTAGTTTCTCCTAAATGTATGCACCCACTGTAAGTTGCTCTGGAAAACAGTGCCTGCTAAATTATTAAAATGTAAATGTTAAATAAATGTTAGTCAAAATAGAAGTTAGACTGTCTATTTCAAGAATTCCTACTTTTTTCATGTAGAATATGTGGTTTGTAAAATCTTGTGGTTTGTATATTACTTCCTACATTAATTCAACATAATGCATGGTAACTATCAGGTGTAACAACCTTCATTGGAATTTATTGGAACTAACCTAAGCAGAATTAGTTAATTATCAATATCAATTAATTATTTTAAAGTAGCCCAATTTAAATTTGGCAAGTGAGTTAATTCATACTTTTACTTCAATAAAATACTTGAGTATGATATTTTAGTCCTATTTCCACACCAAATGTGCAACAATATCTCCACATCTGCATATAAAAGGGTTTATTATAACTCTACTCTAGGACTCCTAGCCATTCCATGTTGAAATTACTTAAACGAGCACACCTGATTCAACTTGTCAACTAATTATAAAGCTCTTGAATGGTGAATCAAGCAATATAACTGAGGACAACCACATAGTTGTGAAATGTCTGGAGCTCCCAGTGGAGATTTAGATGTGGGATGCCCAATGCAAGCATCACACGCAGGCACGTGAGTGAGGATGGAGAGAGTGGTGAAGATAGAAACAAAAATTGGAAGAATATGGTGACAGTGACAGCCATATCGTTACGTTAATAAAAGGACATGTGCAGTCGATGTACAGAGCAGACCCGTAGCAAACATAATGGCTGAGTGTTTAATCATAATTCTATCCCTGGGTGTTAAAGGGTAAATATATGTGCTTGCAGAGTGGACTGGAAATATTGTCCTTAAAAGAGAAATCAATAAGAAACAGAGACCTTGGTCACAGCAGCCTTACCACATCAAACAGGCAGTTGTTCTCAACAGTGGTATTATCTGTATCCGTGTGTACGTGCGTGTGCATTTGTGTTGCCCAGACTGGATAGCTCTCTGCTTCCCCAGTTACTCAAACAAGGGATGGCTGCTAGGCAACCAAGCCACATCACATCGCATCAGGCAGGGAGAGAGAGAGAATGGAGGAGGCAGAGAGGGAGGACAGAGAGGAGCTTAAAGAGATGGGGGTAGAAAAACAGATGGGGGATCGTTTCGAGGCAGTAGCTGTGTTGGCAGAATTACATAAGATAGCAGCCCCAGTGCCACTGCTCATGATGTGGTTTGGCACTAGGAAGTGAAGAAGACTAGTGATGAGACGCTTTAAGACACACAGACCAACACAGATTTCATGTCATTGTTTATACAGAAAATAACAAACAGATGAATTTAAAACAGAAGGAATCATTAATGTTTCCCATCTGGAATGCTAACTGGCTAAAAGCTGCAGCCAATTCTTCAGTATACAGCAGTTATGAGACAAAACATTAGCTGTGTTCTAAGTAGACAACAGTTTGATAATAGCAATATAGTGTCTGAAGGGGTTATAGTACATGACCAACATACCGGGAGATTTATCCAGATACTCCATTTTGTGTCATACCTAAAAACAGCCCTTATATTTGGTTATACACCACATGCCCTCACGCCTCATTACTTAAACACAATACAAGTAATTTCAACCCCAAATTCTGGACTATTTGAGTTAAACAAATCAACTCAGAATACATGGACTGTCTATGGCAGGGATGTCCAAACCCTTCCACGGAGGGCCTGGTGTATTCAGGTTTTTGCTTTTACCTTGTACAAGGCTGATGGAGTAGCTCACTAATTGGTTAGGATCTCCCCTCACCTTGCAGTCTAGGTCCTAATTTGGGTCTAATTGAAGGGAAAGACCAAAACCCAGAATACACTAGGCCCTCCATGGAAGGGTTTGGACACCCCTGGTCTATGGAAACAGGGACGAAAACCAAAGCAGGAATGTTTCCTTGGTCTGAATATGGTTGAAACATTTTTGTAACATTCCCAAAATCCCCATGTATCCAGAAGTCCTGGTTCAGCAGACGTCAGCAGACGTCCTAAACCCCTTGTCTAACAGTGTGTATAACAGTGTGACCATATACTTAACTTACCGTATATGGAAATGCATGGGAGGGTTTCTCATGCGGACATTAGTCATATACTCTAAATAGATATTGATAGGACAGCCTGGGAGGAAGAGAAATCCAACAAAAAGAGTAAAAACATATATAGAGATAAAATATTGGACTCATTTGCATGTAAATAATCGTGTGTGTGTGCTCCTATTCCCACGTGATAGAGTAGGACATGCAGGTTGCTCGTCACAGCTCGCGTGGTATGACAGTGAAAGGCCTGATTGGGCAGGAGGCCTCTAACTCCAGGGCGGTGAGGAAGCAGTCTGGAGCCTGGTTGCTGCCCCGTGACTGCAAGGCCTCCCCCAGGCAGCTCCATGCCTCGTGGGATGTGCTCTGGGCCTGCACGGCGTCCCGCAGCACCTTCTCCCCCAGGCCGACACGCCCACACCGCACCAACAACTCGCCCTGGGCAGGCAGAAGAATGTGTGGAGAGATACAAGATGAGGGAGCCTGGTTCTACTGTCTTTTTTGTGGTTTTAAGGCAGAAAACTGACCGGCTGGAACAAAAGATCAACCGTGTTACTCATAGATAGGTTAGATATGTTTTGGCAACACCTTTTTCTGTGATGCTTGAATTCAAATGTTCCTCCACCACCTGATCAGGAAAGCTTTCACAAAGTGATTTTTAAAGAAATTAGGATGAATCATCAACCTTATTACTTGTCACTTTTATTCAACATTTCAGAGGTTGAATAAAAGTTTTTTTTAGGGTCTTTTATTTAGCCAAACTTGCTCTTCGTCACAGAGGGCTCTATTCTTAGCATACACAGAAAAAGTGACAGAAACTAAGTAACAATGTATTTGCTATATATGTTAACTGCCATGTTGTCATCCATGACAATCAGATGTCTTAAAAATAGGCCTTCCAATGCAAGGTGTCATCTCAGTTTTTGTCAACGTGTTCACTCTGACATTTGAAACTCAAACTTTCATTAACAAATATGAAAGTCCTGACAAATAGGCAATAGGCATTGGCTGTTTTGGCTTCCTCTACTAACCAATCATCTCTCACAACACTTTACCCCCATGTGTCATGTGCACCCAAGCTACACTACATTGCTACATCGTCACATTGTTGTGGGACAGCTGAGCATCTAAGCATTTGGAGCAGCTGAGCTGCGCTTGGGGCAAAACTAGGCAGTTACTGCTTCATTTAAAACTTGCGATAAATCAGAATGTTACAAATGTAGCATGAAAAAGTATTAAAATGTATTCACTAACTTCTGGAAGTTGCTTAGTGTCTGCAACATTACTTAAATGTGGCTAGATTATGAAATTATTTTGCATTTAATGTTACCTACTAGAGTTTGCTTCCTTTGGGAGGGTTCACTACTTCAAAGACTTGACAGACAGAGAGACAGAGGAACAAAGAGAAAGGGAAATTAAAGAGGAAAAAATATGAAAAGAAAAAAGCGAAAGAGAGAGATGGGGAAAAAGTAACAACAAATGGAGTACTGTGACCATGAAAGAAAGCCTCTTGGCAGGCTGCCAGCTGTAAAGGTAAATTACGTTTCTCAGAACTGTCTCGTATCTTTATGGATTTATTTTATATTTATTGATATTACATTGTTTTGCAGCATAGTATTGGCCTCAGTTTTGGCCTCGGGTGGTCCAGTGGTCTAAGAAGCTGCCTTGGTGCACATGTACTAGAGCCGCATGTGTTAAAATACGGCTTACAGCTCATTTAGCAAAACCCTCCGAATTTACCCTCTTTCCTGCTGAAATGCATAACAATGTCCTGAAAAAAAAATCCCCGCCAAAAAAAGGTTTGGCATCAGTTGACCTGTCAGAATGACCATTAGTAGGAGTAGTATCGTATTACCTCTATGACCTGACCACTTACCATGGAAACACATTTTGTAATTCCAATGTTGCTCAAACAAGACACAAATCACATGCCATTTTATTCATGTGAAATATTTAGACTTTCATTTTCTTATTCAAAGGAGGACGGAGAGAGGTGAATAGGTACAGGAAGTGGATGTAGAGGGGGGGAAAAAAAAGAACGCATGAGGATGAAAATGAACAAACTGCGCTGGAGGCTGTTCTCTATAAGTGGAGAGATGAAGCCTTGAGGAGCCAAGCCAACCTACTGGATATGAAGACAGGAGAATTGGAGAGAGAAGATCCTCTTAGAGCAGGAGTTGATGAAGGAGGAGTGGGAGAGGAGAAGGGAGAGAGGCCATGGTGCAGGAGAGACTGGTGAGTATGAAACAGGAGTAGAATACTGTGAAGCCAGTTAACACATAGACCATGTATTACAAGGAATAAAACTGCAATGCATCATGGGGTAGATTGGGGCTGATCTCCAAATAATGAGTTGCTATTTATGATGCAAAGAGCTTTGTGTGTGAGTCAGTTGGCAGTTGTTTAAACCCTCTCAAACAAGGCCAAATGCTTGCAACTATGAATTGGAACCCCTCGAATTAAACCACCCCATTTTCAGTTTTATTTTTGTTTCAGCTCTTGAATGACTTTATAATAGTTTGTATACACAGACCTACAGTATGTCTTAGATCTTGATCTAGATCAGTGGTCTCCAAACAGCTACACCATCCAAGCTGACAGAAGTTTAGCATTTTTTCTCAAGCTCAGGGTGATAAGGGCCAAATTGTGATGGCTAGACGACTGGTTCAGAACATCTCCAAAACTGCAGCTCTTGTGGGGTGTTCCCGGCCTGCAGTGGTCAGTACCTATCAAAAGTGGTTCAAGGAAGGAAAAGCGGAGAACTGGAGACAGGGTAATAGGCGGCAAATGCTCATTAATGCACATGGGGAGCGAAGGCTGTCCTGTGTGGTCCGAATCAACAGACAAGCTACTGTAGCTGACATCTGAAACAGTTAATGCTGGTTCTGATACAAAGGTGTCAGAACACACAGTGCATCACAGTTTGAGGTGTATGGGGCTGCGTAGTCAGAGACTAGTCAGGGGGCCCATGCTGACCCCTGTCCACTGCCCAAAGCATACAATGGGCACGTGACCATTAGAACTGGATCACGGAGCAATGGAAGGTGGCTTGGTCTGACGAATCACATTTTCTTTTACACAACGAGGTGGCGAACACATGGCACCAGGATGCACTATGGGAAGAAGGAAAGCCAGCGGAGGCAGTGTGATGCTTTGGGCAATGTTCTGCTGGAAAACTTGTGTCCTGCCATTCATGTGGACGTTACTTCGACACGTAGCACCTACCCATGCATTGTTGCAGACCATGTACACCCTTTCATGGACACGGTCTTCGCTGATGGCATTGCCCTCTTTCAGCAGGATAGTGCACCCTGGCACAACGCAAAACTGGTTCAGGAATGGTTTGAGGAAAAAAATAACGAGTTCAAGGTGTTGACTTGGCCTCCAAATTCCACAGATCTCAACTCAATCGAGCATCTGTGGGATGTGCTTGACAAACAACTCCGATCCACGAAGGCCCCACCTCGCAACTTACAGGAATTAAAGGATCTGCTACTAAAGTCTTGGTGCCAGATTCCACAGCACACCTTTATAGGTCTAGTGGAGTCCCAAGCCTTGAAAGGTCAGGGCTGTTTTGGCGGCAAAAGGGGAACCTACAAAATATTAGGCAGTTGGTCATAATGTTATGACTGATCGGTGTATATATTTCCACCCCTCCTATCTGAGCATGAGAGAGCTGATCTAAGACCGCTACATTCCCAAAATATATGCAACAGTGCATTTTATTTTGTTTTTATTTTGTATTTTGACATTTGGGCATTTATCCAAAATGTAGATACTGAATATAAATTGCGTAAAAGGTTCTTGCTTAAATTAAGGGTGCGTTTACATTCCCAGAGCTTTCAGCCACATATTCGAGACCTCTCGAGAGAAGCTTGAGACGAGACAAAATTGTAGCGTGTAAACTTACGGGTCTCTCGAATAGCCGCTACATTTCACGCGACCTCCCGAGGTAGTGCACAGGAGTTTTTTGAAAGATCCCACCTTGAGCTTTGCAAATGTAAATGCAATGGTTCTGGAATGTCTCAAGAAATGTGTGTTGCAGGGAAACTGACGTGTAAGTCAATGGGCTGGTCTGGTTTCTGAGCGAAGTGCTCATGCACACAGCTCGAGAGTTCTTGAAGGACATTCCATGACACTCCCCCAAAAAGTCCTGTCTCGCAAAATGACAATGTAAAAAGGAAATTGGAAATTATTTTGTCTCATCTCAATCTTGTCTCAAGAGATCTAGTATATGTTGCTGAACGCTCTCGGAATGTAAACACACCCTAAGTGTGCTGGTGATTTCTACAACCTATTGGTCCACCCTTGTACGGAATTTGTCGTTGGCTGATTAAAACGTTACACTGCGCCAAACACAGCTTCTACACTACATGGGACAACAGTAGGGGGACAGTGAGGGGAACAGTGAGGGGAACAGTGAGGGGAACAGTGAGGGGAACAGTAAGGAGAACAGTGAGGGGACAGTAGTCAAACTGTAGGAGGATAGTAGGGGCCTAATGGGACAACAGAACAGGGGATGGGATGCCAGGTCTAGCCTCCCTAAAGGATGACATATTGCTAGCTTAACATAACTCTTCAATTGCACTGCAGTGTTGAGTGGTTGCAGCCAGAGGCACTCCCAGGAAAAGATGGTGTGTGTGATGAGAACGATAACTCCCTGTGTGTGTGTGTATATATATATACTGTACATGTGTTGCAGTGTTTGTTTCAGTTTGTGTGTGTCAGCTTCTCTGTATGTATGCGTGGGAGGGCAGTCTTGGTCGCAGCGGTATGTAAAGTCTCTCTGATACTTCGCTCTGTCGGGACACTGTGTGCGTTTCCAGGGTCCAGCAGCGTAACAGGGTGACACGCATGAAGACACATACACATACCAAACAGCCTCTAGAGCAGGGCCTGCCTGAGGTCAAACAGACGAGTCTTGTTATGTGGGCTCTGCTCACTAGCTCCAAATTAATTGGGCTGAAACTCAGAGCTGTCTGGGGGCTCTGGCAGCCCCACCAATGAGCATGCGTGTTCTGCTTCCCTCACCCAGTCTCAAAGCTGCTCTCTCCTGTTCCGACTGTCTGGTGATGACAAGAGGAAGGTGGCCCACAGACACTGGACAGAAGTCACAAGGTGTGTGTTGCCATTATGTGTCCTCTACACCACTAACACCAACAGCTTGTATTTGACCGTTCCAGTGACTGTACATGTTTAGGCATTATGGGAAACGGCCACTCGAGTCATCCACGCAGGTAAGCTTTTTCATTATTTGTTTGGTTTTGGGTTGCTGGCACAAACACACAAAACGAGTCAACAGGGGATAATCACCAATTTCCTCCCTTTGGGTCTACAGCACATGCCAATGCTGATCCCAGTAATTGGTAACCATGGTTTCTTGTAATCCTCTTAGGTCAGTGGTTGAATGAAATCAACACCCTCTACTGCAATGTAAAAAGGCAGATAACTAACTTGCTGGGCCAGGGGTATGTGTCTATTATTCCCATCGTGCCCTGGCGGCCGGGCAAGACCTCGCCTAACGCCGCCCTCCTGACCCAACTAATCCTATCAGAGATGTGTTGGCGATGTGACCCCGCTTGGCCGGGCGAGGCTGTGAGTAAGCTGTGATTACTTGGGCACCGTGGTACTGAAATGCCTTCCTTCTCTTCTACCTGTCTCCTTAACTCTTCCACACCGACGTATTCTCTATTTGCGCTGTATGGCTGCAGTCTGACCCTGGGCTCAGTCACCAGACGCAGGGTGCAAGGAGACAGTGACCGTGAGATGACTCCCTCAGCCACAAGGACCAGCGGACATGAGACCTTATGTCAACAGTCAATAATACACAAGATGAACAAGTTAATCCAATCACTGAAATACACACCAATAGAACGAGAGAGAGAGAGCAAGGAGAGAGCGAGAGAGAGCTAGGAGAGAGTGAGAGAGCTAGGAGAGAGCTAGGAGAGAGCTAGGAGAAAGCCAGGAGAGAGAGAGCGAGAGAGAGCCAGGAGAGAGAGAGCGAGGGAGAGCGAGGGAGAGCGAGGGAGAGCGAGGGAGAGCGAGGGAGAGCGAGGGAGAGCGAGAGAGAGAGAGAGAGAGAGAGGGTGAACACAGGCCAATAGGCACAAGCCAATTCTCCTCCTGCTTCCATCTTCCTCTTTAACTGGTTACCAGAGGTCTTTCTCAATAGAATACATTCCCTAGTTGCTAGGCAATCCCATAAAGCGGCAGAGAGGGAGTGAAGTGTTATAAATAATGTATTTGCATTATCAAATCAGCTGCCAGCCACCCCCATTCAGAGACAAGAGCCACAGAGAAAGAGAAACAGAGAGACGAGAGAGAGAGAGAACAAAAGAGAGAGAAAGGCCCATGTGATCACTGGAACGCAATTAATTCTATTACCGTAGATGAAGTCATCTTCCTTGACTGTATGTTTGTACGAGCGCATGTTTGCATCTGTCTGAGAACATGTCACTGTGTGGTGGTGAATGTGTGTGTCCGTGTGTTTCTTAGTAAATGTGTCGCTGTATGGTGGTGAAGGTGTGTGTCCATATGTTTCTTGGAAAGTTTATGTCTACATTTGTGTGTATTATGTATGAATGTGTGTATGGGTGCAAGTGCAAGTAAAACGTTTGTGTGAGAAAGAAGGGAAAATGCTAACTGATTCCAAACTGGTTCTATGCGTATAGGCTAACCAAATCCAAGCTGGTTCTATGAGAATAGGCTGACCGAATCCAAGCTGGTTCTATGAGTATAGGCTAACTGATTCCAAACTGGTTCTATGAGTATAAACTAACAGATTCCAAACTAGTTTTATGAGAATAGGCTAACCGAATCCAAGCTGGTTCTATGAGTATAGGCTAACTGATTCCAAGCTGGTTCTATGAGTATAGGCTAACCAAATCCAAGCTGCTTCTATGAGTGTAGGCTAACTGATTCCAAGCTGCTTCTGAGAATAGGCTAACTGATTCCAAGCTGGTTCTATGAGTATAGGCTAACTGATTCCAAGCTGCTACTAAGAATAGGCTAACTGAATCCAAGCTGGTTCTATGAGTATAGGCTAACTGATTCCAAGCTGGTTCTATAAGAATAGGCTAACCCAATCCAAGATGTTTCTATGTGTATAGGCTAATTGATTCCAAGCTGCTTTAGAGAATTTGCTAACTGATTCCAAGCTGGTTCTATAAGAATAGGCAAACGGATTCCAAGCTGCTTCTGAGTATAGGCTAACTGATTCCAAGCTGGTTCTATGAGTATAGGCTAACTGATTCCAAGCTGGTTCAATGAGTATAGGCTAACTGATTCCAAGCTGGTTCAATGAGTATAGGCTAACTGATTCCAAGTTGGTTTTATGAGTATAGGCTAACTGATTCCAAGTTGGTTTTATGAGTATAGGCTAACTGATTACAAGCTGGTTCTATGAGTATAGGCTAACTGATTACAAGCTGGTTCTATGAGTATAGGCTAACGGATTCCGAGCTGGTTTTATAAGAATAGGCAAACTGATTCCAAGTTGCTTCTAAGTATAGGCTAACTGATTCCAAGCTGGTTCTATGAGTATAGGCTAACTGATTCCAAGTTGGTTCTATGGGTATAGGCTAACTGATTCCAAGTTGGTTCTATGAGTATAGGCTAACTGATTCCAAGTTGGTTTTATGAGTATAGGCTAACTGATTACAAGCTGGTTCTATGAGTATAGGCTAACGGATTCCGAGCTGGTTCTATAAGAATAGGCAAACTGATTCCAAGTTGCTTCTAAGTATAGGCTAACTGATTCCAAGCTGGTTCTATGAGTATAGGCTAACTGATTCCAAGTTGGTTTTATGAGTATAGGCTAACTGATTACAAGCTGGTTCTATGAGTATAGGCTAACTGATTCCAAGCTGGTCCTATGAGTATAGGCTAACGGATTCTGAGCTGGTTCTATAAGAATAGGTTAACTGATTCCAAGCTGGTTCTATGAGTATATGCTAACTGATTCCAAGCTGCTACTAAGAATAGGCTAACTGAATCTATGAGTATAGGCTAATAAGAATAGGTTAACTGATTTCCAATTGGTTCTATGATAATATGCCAACTAATTCCCAGTGGGTTCTAATTGAATAGGCAAACTGACTCACAGCTGGTTTACTGAAAATAGGGATATTGACTCATAGGTGGTTCAGTGACAACAGGCTAAATGACTCACTGCTGATTTACTGACAACAGGCTAACTGACACACAGCAGAGCGGCAGGAGACTGGAGCATGTTCTAAGATGTGTAGGCCGTTAAGAGTGGTGGTGAAAACCATTTAACTACTCGGTCCATCAGGAAACAAGGCTATGTTCAGATCCACTGGCATTCATGCCCAGCCATCACTAACCATCTCAAAATACACCCAGGCAACTGGGCCTGGGGATGAGTCATACTAGCACCTTTCATAATGTATCCTACAGACACACACACCTACAGTACTGTACACATCACACACATTACATACACACATCCTACACATACAACAAATAGTACACACACAGCACACACACTGCACAACAACCTACATAACACAAGTAGCATAGGCTTGCACATACTCGATAATGTGGGAACGTGTGGTCCACTATCTTATCACTATTTCAACATATCCGGTGGCTATGTATTTCCTGTACTTACATTCTTGTGGCTGGAGGATTCAGGAAGGCTCAGACAATTGTTCTTGTCATCACTGCAACCCTCTGCTGGTTATGATTACTCAAGGCCTGATACGTTCAGTTAAAGCAGAGTCTAGTTAAACCCCTTTCCTTGGATTTGAGAGTGTACCCAAGCTGGTTGTGTAGAACACAGACTACATCATCACAGGTTAACACTGTTTATGGGGGAGTGTGGGGGGGGAGTGTATTTTGGGGTACTAAAAGCCCAGAAAGATGGAAAGAATGAGCTGTTGCTAGGCACCGAGCGGAAGAGATGCAGAGCAAGTCTGGAGAACATCCGCTAACGGTGTCGAGCTAGCATACTTTTTTAATTATCGTGGCTCGTTAAACAAAGTCGTTATTGACTTGGCATGTAAATCAAGCTCATAAAGAAGAACAGGACCATTTTAAAATGGTTGTCAGTGATAATTGTTTGGAGGTATGGATGAACAGCAAAAACCCTCATTACTGCAATTGGTTGACGGTAGTGACACGGAATTTAAGATACAACCTCAGCACACACAAAACAGCCCCTTCTAAAATGGGAAACTTCCCTAATGGTTCTGTATTGGTAGCACGCGGATTAAAGCTGGCTGGATTTTTCCATAGAGTTGCTGTGTAGTCATTAATGTTCCTCGGACCTAAACAGCAATTAGCAGTTGAAACAATAACAGTGTTTTCCTGCCAGTCGCTAATACACTGAAACAGACAGAGCTACGGGTGTAAGGACTAAATCGGTATGATTCTGAAATGACAGAATTCAGTATAACGTGTTCAAATGTATATACTACCGGATATTATTCGTCCCAATTAAGTAGAATAGCAAAACACAATCAAAGAAGTAACTATAGATTGCCCATGTAAACAGTTGATGCAGCGTGACCACATAAGGATACATGTAAATTTATTTGTGTGTATGGTGTGTTTTGATTGGGGGGGCTATTTCTAAAAGCCTGTGTATCTCCCATGATTGGCCAGTGGGACTAGCAATCTCTAGGGTGATGTGCAGGGACAGCCAGATGGCACTGGCCCACTCAGGGGCTCTTTTATGCCAGATGTGTGTGTGTGTGTGTGTGTGTGTGTGTGTGTGTGTGTGTGTGTGTTAATGTGTGTGCATGCATGTGCGTCAATAGCAGTGACTGACATAAATCATTAAAAATAGCCACATTAAAAAAAGCCATCTTCTGTGTAGCAATGTTTGTGTTGATTGCTCTAAAAACCTGTTTGTTCAACCGTGATCTGTAAGAATAGAGCAGTTGCAGAGTATATTTAAATGTGTATACAGTGTCTATGGAACATTTACAGCTCCTTGAATTGTTTTCCACATTGGGGTGTTTCACTGCATTACATGTTTCCCCCGCTTATATACACACACTATACTCCACACTTTTACACATTGTTTATATTATTGTGAAACTATATATTAAAAATACTAAACAGAAATATCATAAATTGTATTACAACAATATAGCAGCTATGGGACAGAGCTCTAAATAATTTGGACACCTACACTGTGTGCACAATTATTAGGCAAGTCAGTATTTTTTACAAAATCATCATTATTATGCATATGTTCCAACTCTAAAAGATTTTAGAAACTCAAATGTGAATCTACCAGGAGCCCATTATCTTCCAGTGCTGTCATATTCCAGAACTGCAACCTACTACGAGTGCCCAGAAGTACAAGGTGTTCAGTGCTCAGAGACATGGCCAAGGTAAGGAAGTCTGAAACCCGACCACCGCTGAACAAGAAACAAATTGAAACATCAAGACTGGGCTAAAAAATATCTGAAGACAGATTTTTCTAAGGTTTTATGGACTGATGAGATGAGTGACTCTTGACTGACCAGATGGATGAGCCCGTGGCTGGATCAGTAACAGCACAGAGCTCCACTTATACTCACATGCCAGCAAGGTGGAGGTGGGGTATTGGTATGGGCTGGTATTATTAAAGGTGAGCTAGTTGGACCTATTCAGGTTGAAGATGGAGTCAAACTCCCAAACCTACTGCCAGTTTTTAGAAGACCCTTTCTTCAAGCAGTGGTACAGGAAAAAGTCGACATCTTTCAAGAAGACCATGATTTATATGCAGGACAATGCTCCATCACATGCATCGAAGTACTCCACTGTGTGACCAGCCAGTAAAGGTCTTAAAGATGAAATAATAATGACATGGCTCCCTTCCTCACCTGACCTAAACCCTATTAAGAACATGTGTTCCCTTCTTAAACGGTTGATATACGATGAAGGACAACAGTACACCTCTCTGAACAGTGTCTGGGAAGCTGTGTTTGCTGCTGCACAAAACGTTGATTGTCAACAAATAAACTTTCAGACTCCATAAATGAAAGGCTTATGACTGTTATTAAGAAGAAGGGTGGCTATATTGGTCACTGATTTGTTATGAAAAGTCAGAAATGTTTATTTGTACATTTTGAGTTGTTTGTTTATAATTCTCACTCACAGATGAAAATCAACAAGTGAGATGGGAAACTATTTTTCATTTAGTTGCATAATTATTCTTCACACTAATAGTTGCCCAACAATTGTGCACACAGATTCTCAGAAGAAAGCCAAGACTTTTACTTCCCTAACTATTCAGGTTTGAGGTGTATGTACATTTAGGATTGACAAAGAGCACTGTAGTTGTTCAATAATAAAATTAATGTGTGGAGTTAATGTGTGGAGTGGATGTAGGCACATTAAAACTGGTCATAAAACGTCCAACAGTTAAAATATTCCATTAGTTGCTTTTCCTACTTGCTTGATCATTTAGTTAAGAAGGATAGGCCTTATCTAGACAAGGTCGTAGTAGTGCCATACACCTTTAGGTTCTTAGTAATCATCTTGACGATGCTCTGGAGGTTAATCACAGCCTTTGAACTAATTCTATACCCATCTGTCTTTCTGCTACTTTCTCGCTTAGTTCTTCTGGAAGTTCCTTGGTGTAAGTCCCTACCAAACAAATGGAACCTATAGAAACAGATGAATGTACTCTGAAATCATGTAAATCACTATAATTTCAAACAGATGGAGGCCTATTAAGTGGGCATGTAATTATTTTAATTAGTGTTTACACCTGAGCTGATTTAGGATGGCTATTACAAGTACAGCAATATATTTATATTTTGTCATTCTAATATATAATTTCATTTAGCAATTCACTGTAATAGGAAAATATGTTATAATGGGCACAGGTTATTCTTAATAATTATTTGGATTAATTACACAGTAATTGTTATAGCAGTATGTAGTGTCTGTTTAACCTGTCTCTTACCAGGTGTTTGTAGTAGTATGTAGTGTCTGTTTAACCTGTCTCTTACCAGGTATTATGAAGTAGTATGTAGTGTCTGTGTGACCTGTCTCTTACTAGGTATTATGAAGTAGTATGTAGTGTCTGTGTGACCTGTCTCTTACTAGGTGTTATGTAGTAGTGTGTATTGTCTGTTTAATCTGTCTCTTACCAGGTGTTATGTAGTAGTATGTAGTGTCTGTTTAACCTTTCTCTTACCAGGTGTTATGTAGTAGTATGTAGTGTCTGTTTAACCTGTCTCTTACCAGGTGTTATGTAGTAGTATGTAATGTCTGTGTGACCTGTCTCTTACCAGGTGTAGCAGTATGCGGTGTCCAGTGGGGTGGATGGCCAGTGCTTCGTCATAGAAGCTCTTGGCCTCTTCCTGGTTTCCTCTGAGCTCGGCCAGTTGCCCCCGGAGCAACAGTGCAGAGTGGGAGTTGGGGAAGAGAACCGCTGCCTCCTGGACACAGAACTGGGCCTCCTTCACACGCCCCTCGGCCATGAACAACTCCCCTAGGGGACAGAAACAGAGGGGCAGTGTGAGAGAGAGACAGAGGGACCCAATGTCTGGTGATGTCTATGGGTCCCATACATCAGGCTGTCAATGAATGCAAAAGATTAAAACAAAATCCTAAATATATACAGTGCATCTGGAAAGTATTCACAACGCTTAAGTTTTTCCACATTTTATTATGTTACACCCTTATTCTGAAATTGATTAATTCATTATTTCCCTCAAAATTTGACAAACAATACCCAATAATGACAATGTGAAAGCAGTACGTCTGAAATCTTAGTAAAAACCGAAAACAGCACATTTACATAAGTATTCACAGCCTTTACCATGACACATAATATTAATCTCAGGTGCATCTTGTTGCCACTGATCATCCTTGAGATGTTTCCACAACCTGATTGGAGTCCACCAGTTGTAAATTCAGTTGATTGGACATGATTTGGAAAGGCACACAGCTGTCTTTATAAGGTCCCACAGTGCATGTCAAACCACAAACCAAGTTCAAGGAATTGTCTGCAGACCTCAGAGACAGGATGGTATCGAGGCACAGATCTGGGGAAGGGTACAGAAAAATATATGCAGCATTGAAGGTCCCAATGAGCACAGTGTCCTCCATCATCCATAAATAGAAGAAGTTTGGAACCACCAGGACTCTTCCTAGAGCTGACCGCCCGGACAAACTGAGCGATCGGTGGAGAAGGCCCTTAGTCAGGGAGGTGACCAATAACCCAATGGTCACTCTGACAAAGCTTTCTCTGTGGAGAGAAAACCTTCCAGAACAACCATCTCTGCAGAACTCCACCAATCAGGCCTGTGTGGAAGTGTGGCCAGACGGAAGCCACTCCTCAGTAAAAGGCACATGAGAGCCTGTCTGGAGTTTGCCAAAAGGCACCTGAAGAAGTCTCAGACCGTGAGAAACTAAATTCTCTGGTCTGATGAAACAAAGATTCAAGCGCCATATCTGGAGGAAACCAGGCACCGCTCATCACCTGGCCAATACCATCCCTGCAGTGAAGCATGGTGGCAGCATCATGCTGTGGGCATGGTTTTCAGCGGCATTAACTGGGAGACTAGTCAGGATCGAGGGAAAGATTAATGCAGTAATGTACAGAGACACCTTTGCTGAAAACCTGCTCCAGAGCGCTCTGGACATCAGCAGGTTTTTACCTCAGCAATGTAAATTCAGTGGTGGGCTCGCACTTCCTAATTTTCTATATTACTATTGGGCCGCCAACCTCCAGAAACCGCTATTCTGGTTGCACTCCCCAGATACATCATGCTGCCTGCTAGGTCTTTCCTGCTTCTCCTCCTCTCCCCCTGCTTTATTATGCTCTGCTCTTCCTACATCTCCCTCACATTACTCAGACAACCCTGTAGTACTATCCACGCTCAAAATCTGGTACCAGTTTCGGTGCCACTTTAAGTTCTCAACTACATCCATTTTGGCCCCTATTAATAATAACCATTTATTTACTCAATCTGTGGTCGACAGTGCTTTTACTCTCTGGGAAAAAAATGGCATTAAAACTTTCAAAAGTCTTTATGTAAATGGAGTTTTTTCTAGTTTTCCTAACCTGGCGATCAAACACGCCTTGCCCCCATCTAATTTCTTCCGATATCTGCAGATGAGACATTTCGTCTCCTCTAAGTTTGATGGCTTCCCTTTATTACCCCCCATCCAGCCCTGGAATGACTTATTTAATTTTTTACCTCAATAGAAATCAGTAATTTTACAAATTTATTCTTGGATTATGTCCTGCGATAAACACTCCACTAATATACCTAAAAATGCTTGGGAGCAAGAAATGGGTCTTGAATTTTAAAAAGATTGGTGGGATGGAGTGATCAATAGAACAAGTTCCACTTCCTCTTGTGTCCGACTTTGACTCATTCAGTTCAAAGTGACCAACAGAGTTCATTACTCCAGATTGTCCAGAATGTATCCCACAGTGATGGATGTGTGTGACAGATGTCATACCTCCCCATGCAACCTCTACCATATGTTTTTTACCTGCTCGAAATTGAGCTATTACTGGACTGGTGGGTGGGTCGGGATGGTTCGCAGGCGAGGGTGGTATGGGGGCCGGGGATTATGTTAAGGGGGTTAAAATTGTAAAAATGTATTGATATATTTCTAGACACAGTATCTTTACTGTTATTTTTCCTGTCAATCTTTATAAATAAATGTATTAAAAAAAGAACAACCATCTCTGCAGCACTAGCCTGTGTGGTAGTGTGGCCAGACGGAAGCCACTCCTCAGTAAAAGGCACATGAGACCCCGCCTGGAGTTTGCCAAAAGGATGAATGCAGCAATATACAGACACATCCTTGCTGAAAACCTGCTCCAGAGCGCTCTGGACATCAGACTGGGGCAAAGGTTCATCTTCCAACAGGACAATGACCCTAAGCACACAGCCAAGAAAACAAAGGAGTGGCTACAGGACAACTCTGTGAATGTCCTTGAGTGGCCCAGACTTGAACCAGATTGAACATCTCTGGAGAGATCTGAAAATGGCTGTGCACCAACACTCCCCCATCCAACCGGATGGAGCTTGAGAGGTCCTGCAAAGAAGAATGGGAGAAACTGCCCAAAGATAGGTGTGCCAAGCTTGTAGCATCATATTCAAAAAGGCTTGAGACTGTAATTGCTGCCAAAGGTGCTTCAACAAAATATTGAGCAGAGGCTGTGAATACTTATGTACATGCGCTTTTTTATTATTAATATATTTGCTAGGATTTCAAACACACTTCTTTCACATTGTCATTATGGGGTATTGTTTGTAGAATTTTGAGGGAAATAATTAATTTAATCCATTTCGGAATAAGGGTGTAACATAAGAAAATGTGGAAAAATTGAAGCGCTGTGAATACTTTCCGGATGCACAGTATGTACAACAATATACAAAAAAGTATTAGCACTTCACACTTAAGATGATGTTAATCTCTTCAATTATTTTTGTTTCCTTGAAAATAATGGAATATGGAAGTACCTAGCCTCAAATTAAAGCTGACACTGCAGCTTAGTAATTGTTTAATTTCAAATCCTCACAATGTGTGTTACTGTACAAATGCTGATGGTCTACATTGTAAATGTACTCCTTCTCAAATGAAAGATTCACTTGGGAAATATTGCAGTAGAAAACTACACCCACCAGCGTAGAGGACAGTAGCCACATACCACACATACTGGACTGAAAGAAGATACAAGCACAGAGATACAGAGAAACCAAACACACACACACACACAAAATGCAGTGCCTGGGAAGTAATGAGACTCATGCCTAAATAGGGGCATTGCTGCTGCTGTGGCTCAAGACAAACCTGAGGCTACCCTTAGAAAAGACACACCCACAATCCCCACACTGACCAATTACAGGCTTGACAGTGGGCTGTCCACAGGCCCCTACCTCAGACCAGCACTGACCAATCTAGCAGGACTTTAGGATTGAGCAGTCACTGGAGTGGACAAAAATCATCATATACGAGAAACTTTCGCTCCCTCCCGCAACAGTAGGCTCCCTCTCTCCCTCTCTCTATAAATATATATATAGGGGGTCTGTGTGGCGTTCTGGGCTAAGTATCTGCATTGCAGGACATTCTACGTCATGATGGTCAGTGGTTCGAGCCTGCCTATGGGTTCTCTGGCTTTCTCCAGACCTCCCGAATGAGGCAGCGCAAATTGGTATCGCGCTGCCTGGGTTATGGGATAGATAATCAGTATCATCTACCTTGCTACGTTGCTCTAGAGCGACTCCTTGTGTGCAGATCAGTCTCCTGTAAATTCAACAGCGGAAAGTACAGTCTGAATGTAATCATCCTGTGCATGATCTGACTAAAGGCTTCTGTGTTGGATAAGCAGAGCAAAAAAATTGGCGGCTCGGCGACATGTGATTGGATGAACAATGTGCGTGCCCCTCGCCATCCCACAGATCTGTCCAATGAGTTGCTGAGCTGCCAACAAGGCAGGATCATTCCTGAACCATTGATAAAAACCAGGAATAATCCATCTGAATGTCGCAGCAGAAATCAAGCCTCATCAGATCTGGGAACGTTTTTGCAATCTTCTATTTTTGCGAATTGTAGCCACAGTTTCCTGTTCTTCGCTGACAGGAGTGGCACCCAGTGTCATCTTCTGCTGCTGTATCTCATCTGCTTCAAGGATGTGATTGTTATGAGTTCAGAGATGCTCTACTGCATACCTTGGCTGTAACAACTTTGTTTTTGAGTTACTGTTGACTTTCTATCAGCTTGAACCAGTCTGAACATTCTCCTCTGACCTCTGCCATCAAGAAGGCATTTTCACACAGAAAACCGCCCCTCACTGGATATTTTCTATTTTTCTATTGTTTGTAAATCCTAGAGATATTTTTGCAGGAATATCCCAGTAGATCAGCACTTTCTATAATACTCAACCAGTCCGTCTGGCACCAACAACCATGTTCAAAGTCACTTTAATCACTTTTCTTCCCCATTCGGATGCATAGTTTTAACTGACCATGCCTACATGCCTAAATGCATTGACTTGCTGCCCCGTGATTGGCTGAATAGATACTTGCTTCAACGAGCAGTCGAACAGGTGTACCTAATTAAATGTCTGTGAGTGTATGTACCCATATGTGTATATAGATGCACTCACATATATCTATATCTGTGCATTTACAGTACATGTGTCTGGGTATGAAAGACAGTACTATAAATGTTAATTTGATTAACTTTTTTTCCTCTAGAAGTAAGCACAGATGGGAGTTGTCTGCTGTTACACAGGCATATACTCAGAAAGATTAAAAAAGCTATTTTGAAACTCAATGTTCATTTAGGGAAATGGTCATATTCAAATCATTATTATCCCCTGTTATATAAACAATTGTATATGTATATTTTAATCATATTCTACACCTGGGCTCTTAACAAAATGAATCACAATCTGTGTGTGTGTGTGTGTGTGTGTGTGTGTGTGTGTGTGTGTGTGTGTGTGTGTGTGTGTGTGTGTGTGTGTGTGTGTGTGTGTGCGCGCAGCCAGGTCACGCTGAATGTGTGTTTAATGACTTTCAGTATTTAGCCGATCAGGATGTCAGGCAGGAAGTGACCCGTGGGGTGGAATGTGAATGAAGGGGGAGCGGAGGCTGGCCAGATTATTCCTGCGGAGGCTGGCCAGTAGCCAGCTGCTACTTTCGGCTGCACGTCTGTACATGTTGTGCTCTGTGCGTGATCTTGCGATAGCAGCCATCAGGTAAGTGTTATTTAAATATACTGCTACCGCGATCCCGCGAGATCACGCCCAAAGCACAACATGTATAGCCTAGCAGCCGAGTGTAGTAGCCATCAGACAAGTGTTATTTAAATATACTTCTGGTGTACTTACAAACTTTTCAATGCCTTGTTTTATAAGTACAGAACCAATTGTACTACTGTAAAAGTTTGGTAACATTCCCGGCATTATTAGTGGGGTTATTTATGAGACACCAACTTTGTTCCATTAGCGCCTGCACTAAGCCATTCGTCTGATCGCGCTAACTCAACCAATGTTATAACAAGTAAAAAAAGCTTAGGGGGGGTTGTTTAACTCAAGGTTACTCCGAACCATCACTTTAATGTATCCTGTTTTGCTGCAGTAAATTAGATGAGAGACATCTGCAGATACTCCTTACCACTTTTTTATTTTATTTAGACAAAAGTTCATAATAACAAGTTTGTTAGGTTCGTATGTCATTATGGACCACAATGCACATGTCCAATCAACATATTATTATGTAGGAGAAATGTTAATTTGATGAAATATAAATTAAAACAAAAAATATAAATTAAAACAAATAAGAAATAATAACAACAGCATACTGTATATACATTTACTACCCCCCCCCCCAAAAAAAAAGCATCTTTCAGCCTGAGCTGATTTTGCAACTTCTGTAGGGCATGAAAATTGAAAGCGGTTTCATGTGGTTCAGAAGTTATCCTTGGCATATCAAATCCTAACCCATCCTGTTTTATATTGGTATAATGAAATGTTCACTTTAACAAATACTAACCCATCCTGTTTTATATTGGTATAATGAAATGTTCACTTTAACAAGTGATGTGAGATAAATGCTGAAGATTCCTGCAATAGTGCCTCGTAAATAAACAGAGGGCACCTTTTCATATTTAAACTGTCACCAGATATGAATTAAATGTAATTAAAAAAACGAAATATGGTTTTATATGGAAGTGCTGTGTGTTAAATATATTGATTATATTCCCACAATCCAAAACAGAAATACAGCATAAGGAGATTGGACCATTTGTTCTTTACTAAGTAAAGACAGGCAGTCTGTGTATATGTAAATTAATTCAACTTGACTAAATCAGTAACATGTGCATTAAAGTACAACAATGTCATCCAGCAAATGTATGTGTAATAGAGAACTTCTTAAATTTGTCATCTGTCCAGGGTAACAATTTCAACTTCACTTGAATCGAGTAATTAGACCTAGAGAATATTATCTACTTAGTTGTTTAGCATTTAGCACTAAGAGGGACTTCTGTACCTGCTTGCAGCCAGATGCACTCCAGGATGGTCCATATGTAGACAGGGCCTTGTTTGTGGGCACAGCTATTGGCGGACATCTCTGACATGGCCTGCTCCAGACGAGATGCTGCAACTGACGGCCCGCTCTGCGATCCTGAGCCAGGAACAGTGGAAACAAACACAAACAATCACAAAAAACAATAATAACTTTTCTTAAATTGTCAGAATTTTAGGCCCATTCTCATTAATACCTCATCAAATGCTCAACACAACAGGACATGCACGAAATACGCAGATGTGATTTAGTAAAATCCTGAATAAAGTACATTCCCGAGAAGCTGTGAGCGGTACACACACCGGTGTCGGGGTCCTGGAAGTCGGGCAGCGTGAGGTGGATTCCGCTGAGTTTGCGGCTGGGTGGATGCGTCTCTGGTGGTTGGATGCTGCTGCTGTCGTCCCCCTCACTGCTACATCACACGACAGTTCATCAATGCACACCTGAGTCCTACACGGCTCCCACAGGCACCAGCAGACACCATACAGTCACGCACGCAGCGTACGCTCACAAGCAGGGGTGTAGTAAAGGAGCGGAAATGTGATCACAATTCAGGGGGCTCTGAGAGGGAGAGTGCCCTAGAATTTAAATAATGTATTATTCTTTATATATGCAGATTTACTGTAAAGCGGTGCAGAAATTGTGGCTACGCCCCTGCTTAGAAATCACCCATTGTCATGCACGCATGCATAAATACACCCGCTCGTACTATATGACACACAATCACAATTCAGACATGACAGGTGTGTGCGCACACACACGGTGGACAGGCCAGAGTTAGGAATACTTCAATAGGTAATACAATAGTGGTTATAGGTGCAGAATACACTTGCATGGCTCTTTAAAAAAAATATATATATATATAAAATTCACCTTTATTTAACCAGATGGCCCGTTTGAAAAATGATGATCATTTACAATGGCGATCTGGCCAAGATAAAGCAAAGTAGTGAAAAGAACAACACAGAGTTTCACATGGAAAAGACAACATTTACAGTGAAATATCTCCCAAAAAACTATGTGCAGTTTGTGCAAAGGGGTTTGATTAGGAAGGGAAGAAAATAAATAGGCCATAGTGGCAAGATAATAACAGAAACACTGGAGCGATACGTGTGCATATAGTGCCACTGGGGCAGAGCAGAGATACTGGGGTTTGAATAAGCAAATAGCAGTAAGCGTATGAGGTAGTTAGGGGTTGGTTATTTACATGTGCAATGATTGGTGAGCAGTTGCGATATCTGATGTTTAAAATTAGTGAGGGAGATGGGAGTCTCCAGCTTCAAGGTTTTTTGGAGTTCGTTCCAGTCATTTGCAGCCGAGAAGTGGAAGGAATTTTGGCCAAAGGTGGTCTTCAAAAAAGTACAATGGCTAGGGGGGCATATTTTCCCAGATCTTTGGTAAATGTTTAACTTCAATAAAGATCGAGAAGTTGAATGTGTTGATCGTGTTCTTTGCATTTAGGTATTCTCAATGTTCTTTTCACAGAGTGCACAAGATTATCCCAGATAACTTGTCACTTATTCTGCTGAACTTTATAGCCTACTGTTAAGCTAATTTGTATGATCATTTACAACGCAGGCCCAATTTTAAAGACAAAACATGAGTTTGACGGTGGGCGTGCTTTATCCCAATTGTCCGAATGTGAAATCTCCAGCCAAGGAGGCACAGTTAACACATTTCCTGAATATGTTTTTAGATGTAAGGCCTGTATGGTTTAGTTTTTTTGCTCCCTATCAAATGTATTGAAGATATAAATAACACTAGCCTACTGCTTCGACTGCCTACTACTCTTGGTCATCTGGTCATGAGTTAAATAACACCACGCTCAATGGCCTTCATGTCTCCATAGGCAATAGAGGAAGTTTTTGGAATGCTCGATGAAAAAGCCACAGTATTTTTATTTTGGCTGTACAGAGATGATGTAGATATGTGGGCTACAATATCAGGTTAATCAATTATTATTATTTTTACCTATATTTAACCAGGAAGAGACTAATTGAGATATTTTTCAAGAGTGTCCTGGCCAAGACCGGCAGCAATACATCCATACATACTGTACATACGAACATAAGATACACAAAAACACTAAAAACACAAAGCAACTGAATCAGCAAATCCATCAAAGGCAACCACAATCCTAAACACATCAGGTAAAACATCTACAACCTGATGTGGCTGCCTCCAAGACAATAAACATCCTATTAAAAGTGACCAATGAGACCAGCTCATTATGTTTCATGGATTTCTGTAACTTGTTCCATGTAGAGGGAGCAGCAATCTTAAATGCCTTTTTTCCCAGTTCAGTTCTAACCAATTCACAATGATGAGTGAGGGATTTAAAACCAGTGTTGAACCTCAGAGCTCCATGGTATACAGCAGTGGTTCCCAACCCTCTCCTCGAGAACCCCCAGCCTTGCCACAGTTTAGCTATAGCCCTGAACTACATCCGATTCACTAATCAAGGACTTGTTGATAAGTATTCGAGTTAAATTAGGTGTGCTAGCTCAGAGGTAGTTTAAATACAAGGACTGTCTGGGGGTACTCCAGGAAAGGGTTGGGAACCACTGGTATTCAGTGTCTAGTGCATGTAAACTCTAAAACGAAGCATGCATGTATAAAACATCACCATAGTCAAGTACAGACATAAACGTAGCAGCAACCAGCCTCTTTCTAGATTCGAACGAAAGGAAGGATTTGATTGTGAAATAAAAACCTAGTTTAAGTTTTAATCTTTTTGCTAGCTGCTGAATATGATGTGTAAAAGAAAGAGATTCATCTTTTACAATACCAAGATATCTGTACTTAGAAACACATTCAATCCTCATACCCTGGGAAGTGAGGATTGAAGGCCGGTTTGATTTGGATTTTGAATTTGAGAAAAGCATGACTTATGTTTTTTCAGCATTTAAAACAAGTTTTAAATCCTAAAGATTCTGTTGAAGTGTTTTAAAAGCAAGTTGTAACTGGGAGTGGGGCTGGTCTAGGGTGGGTGCTGAGCAATACAGCACAGTGTCATCAGCATAAAAATTATATTTTACATTAGACATGTTATGATCAATGTTATTGATATAGATGATGAATAGCAGTGGCCCCAAGACTCACCCCTGAGGCACGCCTTTTGTTATTCTGAGAAAGCGAGAAGTGCTGCCCTCCACCTGCACACACTGAGTTCTGTCTGTAAGGTAATTAACAAACCAGCTGACAGTTTGTTTTGAAAGTCCAGCCATACAGAGCCTGTGCTTAAGCACTATGTGGTCCACTGTATCAAATGCCTTAGAAAGGTCAATAAAGAGGGCTGCAAAATGCTGGTTGTTATCCATGGATTCAATAGTCATTTAAAACTTTAAGAGCTGCCAATGTTGTACAAAGCCTTTTTCTAAAACCAGACTGAAAGTCAGATAAAACATAATAATACTGTTAAAAAGTCCTTTAATTGATCACTGACAAGGTTTCAAATGGGAGTAGCAAGTGAGAATCAGGAATGGAGGAGATAAGCTAGCACCCTGTATTACACCGCTGGTTTGCTTTTATTGCTAAGCAGGGTTTGGCCTGGTTAGTTCCTGGATGGGAGACCAATGCTGCTGGAAGTAGTATTAATAGGGCAATATTAGTAGGGGGAAATCTTCCCTCTGGTCTAAAGATCATTCCAAATGCCCCAGGGTAGTGATGCGGACATTTGCCCTGCGTAGGGTGCAGTGTTTCAGATGGGACGTTAAACGGGTGTCCTAAATCTCTGTGGTCATTCAAAATCCCAACCAGGTCTCACTTCAATAATGTGAAGCTTCTAGATCTTTACTGAAAGCAATATACTGCACACAATTGCAATCAATTATTCAATCTCAATTGCAAATCAAGTTTATTGTAAATGTACAGACTTTCAGCTGTTTGCAATGAACAAATCAAACGTAAGCCATAGAAATAGTTCAACACAACGCATTCATTAAGTGGTTTCCCCAAATTCAACTGCAAACGCAACTGATAATGACTTCTCCAGGCTTCACATTATTCAATCCCTTTATGGCAGCATCTTTAGTACTAAGTAGAGCACCCTTTTGCTGTTATGACCTGCTGCAAATGAGATAGCAAGACAGCAGCCTCTGGCAGCATTCCTGAAAAATCTTAGCCCATTCCTAATGAGCAATTGCCCTTAGCTCAGTAATATTCTTAGGTTTGCGTGATGCAACAGTCTTCTTCAAATCCCACCAGAGATTATCTATCAGGTTCAAGTCAGCTGACTGTAATGGCCACTGTATCACCTTCCAGGACTTGTTCTGCAACCAAGCCTTAGTAGAATTTGAGGTATGCTTGGGATCATTGTCCTGTTGGAAGTTCCAATGTTGCCCAAGCTTCAGCTTCTTCACAGACAGCATGACGTTTTCTCCAGGATTTCCTGATACTTCAATGAATCCATCTTGCCTTCCACACACTGCAGGTTTCCTGTGCCAGAGGATGCAAATAGAGCATCACAGAGCCACCACCATGCTTGACTGTAGGCAGGGTGTACTTTTACAGTATGCTTCATTCCTCTTCCTCCAGACATGCTGCTGATTGATTGTGTTGAAAAGTTCCAGTTTTGTTTCATCGCTCCAGAGAGCATCTGTGGCTTCTTTATATGATTTTTAGCATATTTAAGCAGACATTTCTTGTGCTTTTGGGTTAGTAGTGGTGAACGTCTTGGAGTTCTGGCATGGAAACCTTCTGTGTGTAGTACATGCTTTATTGTGCTCACGGAAACCTCAGTCCCTATTGCCACCAAATCTTGCTGCAGGTCTTTTGCAGTCACTCAAGGGTTTTTCACAACCTTCCATCTAAGAAATCTGGTTGCAGCCATTGATAGCTTACTTTTTATGCCCTGTCCAGGTAGTATAACCCCCCGTTCCCTTCACTTTGAACTTGCGAACTATGCTTCCAATGCTGTTTCTGGGAACATTCAGTACCTTCGCTACCTTTTTGTATCCTGTTCCTTGTTTGCGAAGTGCGATGATCTCTTATCTATTTGGACCATTCTTTTGACTTTGCCATGTTTCTCACATGCAATCCAATGTGACACTCAACAAACCCCTAGCCAGTTCAGGTATTTCATGTGTTCAAGCTCAAGCAAAACCTGGTGCAACTAAAGAAGCCCTTGATTAGTTGCATCAGGTGTGCTTGAGACAACAACTGTTTCACATATTTGTGCTGCTGTGAGGGATTCTATTCATGGGGTTGAATAATTTTGAGACTGGAGAATTTTTATTTGGGGAAATCACTTGATGCATTCTGTGTTGAGCTGTTTCCGTTAGTTTTGTTTTATTTGTTCATTGCAAATTGCAAGATAAAATTACTTAATTGTCAGATACACATATATGTAGTGAAAATCATTCTCTGCATTTAACCCATTCCTCAAAAGAGCAGTGGGCAGCCTTTTACAGCACCTGGGGACAAACTCCAGATCTAAGTCAAATGCTTTCATCAGAGGCACTGACTGGATAACCTAACCTGCATGATTTTTTTATTTACATTACATTTTGACAATAAACCGGATTTGCAATAGGGGTTGAATCATTTTGATTGCAACTGTAAAAGGCATTATAGAAAAAAACAGTGACTATCATCATAGCTTCAAACATTCATGTTTGTCAAGAAATATATAATTGAAAATAAATGTTGTTTAAATAACAATATTGTGATAAACGTGCAACCCATGAATAGCCAAGAATACATTTAAATAGGTATGCTTATGCCTTTATAGGTATGATTTACATTTTATGCTATCAAAAGTACAAAACTTACAACACTGCCATTGGACCACTTTCCAAAAGTTGATTTAAATGCACATCAATTATAAATGTTTATAGGTTTGCCAGTTTAAATAATGTAGCTGTTTAGCAATCATGAATGTATATACACTCACCTAAAGGATTATTAGGAACACCTGTTCAATTTCTACTTAATGCAATGATCTACTCAACCAATCACATGGCAGTTGCTTCAATGCATTTAGGGGTGTGGTCCTGGTTAAGACAATCTCATGAACTCCAAACTGAATGTCAGAATGGGAAAGAAAGGTGATTTAGGCAATTTTGAGCATGGCATGGTTGTTGGTGCCAGATGGGCCGGTCTGAGTATTTCACAATCTGCTCAGTTACTGGGATTTTCACGCACAACCATTTCTAGGGTTTACAAAGAATGGTGTGAAAAGGGAAAAACATCCAGTATGCGGCAGTCCTGTGGGCGACAATGCCTTGTTGCTGCTAGAGGTCAGAGGAGAATGGGCCAACTGCTTCAAGCTGATAGAAGGGCAACTTTGACTGAAATAAAAACTTGTTACAACCAAGGTATGCAGCAAAGCATTTGTGAAGCCACAACACGCACAACCTTGAGGCGGATGGGCTACAACAGCAGAAGACCCCACCGGGTACCACTCATCTCCACTACAAATAGGAAAAAGAGGCTACAATTTGCAAGGGCTCACCAAAATTGGACAGTTGAAGACTGGAAAAATGTTGCCTGGTCTGATGAGTCTCAATTTCTGTTGAGACATTCAGATATGTCAGAATTTGGCGTAAACAGAATGAGAACATGGATCTATCATGCCTTGTTACCACTGTGCAGCCTGGTGGTGGTGGTGTAATGGTTTGGGGGGTGTATTCTTGGCACACTTTAGGCCCCTTAGTGCCAATTGGGCATCATTTAAATGCCACGGCCTACCTGAGCATTGTTTCTGACCATGTCCATCCCTTTATGGCCACCATGTACCCATCCTCTGACGGCTACTTCCAGCAGGATAATGCACCATTTCACAAAGCTCGAACCATTTCAAATTGGTTTCTTGAACATGACAATGAGTTCACTGTACTAAAATGGCCCCCACAGTCACCAGATCTCAACCCAAAAAGCATCTTTGGGACGTGGTGGAACGGGAGCTTCGTGCCCTGGATGTGCATCCCACAAATCTCCATCAACTGCAAGATGCTATCCAATCAATATGGGCCAAAATTTCTAAAGAATGCTTTCAGCACCTTGTTGAATCAATGCCACGTAGAATTAAGGCAGTTCTGAAGGCGAAAGGGGGTCAAACCCAGTATTAGCATGGTGTTCCTAATAATCCTTTAGGTGAGTGTACAATATCATTCTAAAGATAGAAGATCAAAAATATGAAAATCCCTAGGTATTCTAATACATTCGACCAGTAATGTTCTTTATAAATAAATCTACATAGGTGTGCCCCTTTAAAATAGATCTACAATTTAGGCAGCTACATATACAGGATATGTCTATAACTACAGCTATGTTCATAAGTCTGTGTTATGTTCCCTCCCCTCATTGGTGGAACAAAGACCACTACCCATACTCACACACTGGTTGTAAGGATTGAGGTGATGATGTGGGTGTGCCCAATACCAAAAAACAATGGTTGTTTGAGAGTTGTCATTCTCAGCGCAAACCCGAAAAAGCCAGATTCTGGGCTCTAAATTATAGTATTTAATTTGGACAGGGCCGGGCATTGGGCACGTGCCAAGTTTTTTTATATACACCTTTTCTGCATGTATGACTATCCCCAACTCGACCACCGTAAGTATTCGGAAAGTAACACAGTGATGTCACCTCAACATTATAGAAACTACAAACTGCTAGTTTTGAATCAAATCAATCTTTGAATCGAGTATATTGGAGAATAAAACAGGACAGGTCAGGAAGTCAACCAAATGCCTCCCCTGAATTTCGATTTTACTTAGAAAACGTTGCAGTAACGTCACTGTATTACTTTCCGGACAATTACGAGTTGGGAACTACCAAAACCGCTGAGGTGTTTTTAGTGACTGTTGTGTCAGAAACATGACAGGCACAATGATTTTGAGCTGTTTAGGGAGCTGGAGTTATCCTTTAAACACTTATTTTCATAATTGTCTCACATTTGCAAGGTCTGTTATATTTCTTATCTATTATTTTGTTATTTCTTTCCACAACAGGCTTTTTTCTGGTCGGGCTAATTAAATTAACTGGGCCTGGGCTCGGACCTGAGCTGACTTGGGTCTCCTGGAAATATCAGACGATTAGTGTTTAGCAAAGGAATTTTCTCCAACAACCTATTCGCAAAACCATCAAAATTAGGAGCATAGACATTTACCAATACTACAGGAGTGTGCCAAATGGAGCATGTTAAAATTAGATACCTCCCATTACTAGTCGACATAACATTAGTACCGGTAGTTAAAAATGTATTATTTTACTAAACAAGAACTGCAACCCCTATGGCTTTGGAATTGAATTGAGCATAGGAAAACCGGACCAAACATAGAAATGTAGAGCTTTTATTGGTCTTTAATGTGTAACTGACTCTCCTATTAGAATACTACATCTGCTTTAAGCTTTTTTAAATGGGAGAGAACCCGGGACCTCCTCTTTGGGTTATTTAAAGCCTGGCCATTCCAAAACAGGAATTGAATAGGGGTATTCCCTGTTCTATTGTCCCTAACATTAGAATTGTTAGCTATCGAAAATAATGAGTGCAATATTTTTTTAGAGAAAGGACAAGCATTTTAGCATCATTAGCAATCTTAGACAAATATAGGCATTAAAACCTAAAACATAAAGAACAGACCGAGAAAGGATACAAACAAAAACAAAATAAACAGAAATTAAGAAACACATACACAATTTTTATGGTGTTCTTAAAGGGATACTTCACCCTACAGCGATCTGGAGGGGCTAGTAGCTTCTCCCAGACATTAGTAGAACAGTGAGATATGTTTAATACATGCCTGGCTAGTGTAAGAGCAAGATTTGAAATTTCGCGGGGAATTTTCACACGCTGACGTCACGGTAGAAATCCAATCGACTGTGGAGATAGGAAAATGAATGTAGGC
>JACXGM010004304.1:0-38484 GCA_016801145.1 Umbra pygmaea | reverse complement strand
AAAATGTATTCATCTTCGACTCAAAGACATTCATGGCTAATATCTGTGAAAACAGTTTGTGCCACAATGCTTTCCTTAACTTTCACCACCAGATGTCCTCATAGAGTTCTGAAGCTTCGAGTACTGAACCTTTTTTTGATACAATTGGATTGAAACGCTTTACTGGTTCAGAAAGCTTCAGTTCGCCATCACTACTGTTAGCTAACATTAATATATGATGCTTAACTTTACTAGCTAGCTAGCTTTACGTTAATGTTACTGAGTGGTCAGCTGCCATATCTGACAAAATTAAATCGAGAAAACTACACTAAATAACATTTCAAGGCATGCAGACAAAAATAGATTTAGAAACTTACATAAATGTTGAAAGAACGCTGAATCACATCGTGATACAGCTGTTACTGTCCATGCGCTTTCCTTCCCGCTTTTTCTTTATTATCCCAAGATGCACTGCAATTAACAGTAAATACCTGTAATCTGCAACATTATGCAGATAGTGCTGTAATATTATTGTTTTCTCCCAGAATGCATTGCCACTTACAGTATGATCCTGTATAACATTAAAACAGTAAGATACTGTGAGATTTTAGCTGTAAATTTACATCAAAGGGTTACAGTGTGGCTCAGTGGTTAGGTTCGATTCCCGACTCTGTCCCTGAGCAAGGCACTTTACCCTAAGTTGCTCTAGGGGTATGTCCCTGTATTCACTTTAAGTCGCTCTGGACTTAAGTGTCAGTTAAAACACTAAAATGTAAAATATCACATTCCCTGCTAAGTAACATAATTTGGTGATGCGGACATGCAAAACAATACCCATACTATTAAACACCTGTGTTATATTTTTTGGATTCTATACTATTTTGTTGACAGCATAACACTTTTTGCGCTATGATGTCAGCCCTCATTCCTCACCGCTTTAGGCCGTTCACGTCAACAGACGGGCCATGGACCGGTGCAACAGAGTTCCAATTGATAAAACTCTCTTTTTGTCCAAAACGAGGCGGAGCTTAAATTCCAATGGGATGAGTTTCGTCCTGCTACGTCACTCTAGGATGGGCTGCGACGCTCGCGAGCACGCCATCGAACTACGCTGTCAGCAGTGGTTCAAGGCAGGCTAGGTATCAACGTCCTGGGGATATTATTAAACTATATTACATTCTTTGCACGATGTGTTATTCGATCGGCTGGGCTTTTGGCTAGGCGATAGTTTAAATCAATTTTGAACTCAACGCTTTTCCAAATGCGACTAACAACTTCGAAGCAATGTGATCACCGCGGAAAACTTTCCTTTCAAGAAGGCCTTGTATTTTGTTGCAACAGGTCTACCGCATATGAGGGTTCCAGAGTAATTAGGCTACAACATTCGTGTAGTTTGTCCTTTTAAAGTTACAGCAAGAGCCAGTTGATCTGCTCGCTAGTCGCACGGTATACGGGCATCACACCAGGATTAAAAAGCAACTGTGTTGCAACACCTTCAGTTTTCCCAGAAACTGCGCTCCACGGGATTTTTTTCAATTGGTTAAATGCGGTACGAGGCAAAAATGATGCCGGTAAGAAATTTTAATTATATCTGCTTTAAAAAAGTTATTATTGTATTAATTACCTACTAGCCCATTTATTTACCTGCTTTCGAGTTATTTGAGTGACCGACGCAACATTGTATCAAGATTAGGAATTATGATTGACTGACGGAAAGCTACTGGGTGGGTGGTTACTTTCCCCACTTCCAATAAATTTGTTTTAGTCTATAATGAAAAAACAAACTACACTAAACCTACCTTACGATTCACTTAGTGTTCCTACATTATGAAAGACGTAGAATTCACTTATATTTGTGGTGATGCCATCTAACGTTTACTAATGACCTAAACTACAATCCACTACTATTTCCAGAGAGGAGACAGATTCTTTCATTTGTAAATGACAAGTGGGCAATTTGTAATGCATGCTGAAAGTGTTTTGCAAGAAATGTGGTTATTTAGATAATAACTGGGAAAATAGTGTGGTGTATTATTTTTTGCATTGAATATCCTGAGCAGTTGCAGAGGACAGTCGACAACCACCATCCAACGTTGCTTAGCCGATATGTTTTACGTTGATTCTTTGAAGTAATTTTTATACAGTATGAACCAAATGATATCCTTTAGACAAGTTGATTTTGGTTTAGTAATATTACACTGATCAGGGCACATTCAACATCTGAGTAATGTAAAATAATGTTTCAAAATGGTTTCTGTTTGGTTAGTTTAAAATTATATCAATACATGACCTGAACTCGAGCTACATTTCCCAATACAATCCTTTTTTTCTTCTTTATGAAGATTATTAACTTTTTCCTCAGCTGTATTAGAGACAATTTTAAATCTGCACTATGTAACGTCTTCGAATATATTTTTGCTAAGTAACACCAACTTAAAAAGTACAAAATACGGACATATAGTATAATAGTCGTGTCTAAATGGCAACATGCATATTATGGACAAAATAATAATGTTTTTTTGGGGGGGGGGGGAATTTGCTACGTCTGTCTGTATATCTCTCTATATAACTAAAAATATACGGAAAATTCGGGGCGACAGGAGAAATGTATGGAAAATACATAGTGCAGCTTTAACGTGGTGGTTATGTTATTGTTTTTCTTGCCTGGACAATATTGCTATCGATTTAAAGCCAGTTAGGTAAGATTGGAACCTGGAATGCTGCCAACTTTCAGGTCCATTCCCTTTGCTGCAGAGCTGTGCTCCTCTCAGCAATTCTTTTAAGAAAGCAGACAGAGGAGAAGCAGAGACGGGGCTCTGAGGCAGGGCTGAAATAATCACTGGGACAGGTGTAATTTTGAAAACATGCGTTGTTGTTCCCGATTGTTTAGGCATCTAAGAGTTATGGTGACAAGTCAGTGTGCACTGCCTCACCACGGCACCAGCTGGCAAACATTTAGTATGAAAGAAACATTCTTTGGTTTGTGATTGATTGTCCGTCAGAGAATGTGTTGACCTCTTACCTTGGGAATGCTTCTTTCGGGAGGATTCTCCCTCACATTGACTAAAACGTGGATTGCAATGCCCTTGTTGTCAAGTGTGCATACTTATGTACCCTATGTACGAGTTATGTTTTTGTATATTAAACCACTCACAGATCTTTCTTTACATTAACCTAAACGGATGAGTGAATGGATTCTTTGTGCAGTGGCGACCGTGTTCTTGAGATGACCCCTGTCTGCTAGATATGACTCAACTCTACTGATCTCACACTCTGCCGTCAGTTCACCTTAATCTTAATAATGCGTGGACATCTATGTTATGGTTCCAACAAGGGTGTAGGGGACAGGGGGGAATGTGCCCCTCCCCCAATAATGTGAACAATTTTCTAAAAATATATGATTTGTCCCTTCTAATATCAAACTCATATGCCCTTATGTGTCACCTTTCTGATCTTAATTTGTTTAGCATATTCTGGCATTAAATGCTTTCATATCTACAGGTTAAGCTGATTGTTACATAAAGGGATGCTGAGTAAGTAAAACACCCACTGTTTTCAATGAACAAGCTTATGCTAATTCTTATGCTGCTCTTGCGAGTAAGCAATTGTGCCCTTACCAACAATAATTGGTTTTGCCACTTTTAGCACCAATAGTAACCAAATGTGTCCTATAGTTATAGATTGGGTTTTGATATTACTCTGGAACGAAAAATGTACATTATTCATTCGAGAGCTGCTCAGCAACATTTCTTTAAGCGTAACTCTCTCCAAAATGGAACCTAAGGTATTTTTTTAATGTACCCGAGTAAAACTTTAGTTTAAAAGCATAATACCTAAGATTGTCCTTATTTTTGGTTTCAGTCAAATCGCCTTTTGAACGGGAGTGATTGGGGCACTAATATTTTTAAAACACTAAGAAGGCTCGACACAACATGAAACTTTGCTCGAAGTATCACCAGGGACTGTACACATGAACTCGAGCATTGAGAACATTGTGTACACAAAGTGTCATATGAAATAATACCTAAATCGAGGTCTCGCGTGGGTAATTTTTGCTGGTGTTGCATGTAAGTTTGAGAGGTTACGTCAGCTAAAATTAGATTATTTAGACTGGTATATTGTTGTTATTATTTGAATAAATATTCCCATGAGCTAAGTGGCTAAGTTATCATGCTTTTCATTGGAATTACTGCTTCATGACATTTCCTCCAATGGAGTTCGTTCATTCGCATTCATAGATCGACACTTTTTTTGATTGGTGTGTACAGCTAAGGTGTGTTGTACGAAACCTTTCTTTTTAGTAAACTTTGTGTACACAAACAATGTTCTCTATGCTCGAGTTCATGTGTACAGCCCCTGGTGATACTTGGAGCAAAGTTTCATGTTGTGTCAAGTTTTAGTGTTTTAAAAATAGTGATTTTGATGCTATCATATTAGTGCCCCTATCACTCTCGTTCAAAATGCGATTTGACCGAAACCAAAAATAAGAACACACTTAAGTGGCATTTCCGTCCTATTTATGTTTTCAAACTAAAGTTTGACTTGGGTACTTTCCAAAAAGACCTTAGGTTGCATTCTGGCAAGAGTTACGCTTTATGTCTGAACATTGAATAGGCCTTTCCAAAATGTAAAGCGTTTTTCTTTTCAGCCATTCTCATGTGGAGTTGCTTGTGTTAAGACCAGCCATGATCCTCCAGAATGTTGTGATACCGATCTATTCAGTTCATGGCAAGTTTTCCATGGGCTGAGGCAGCAAAGCCTATCCAAACCATCTCACTGGACAGGACTGGTTGGTGGTCGCCAGGTATAACAGGACCCACACTGTTAAACAGAGGTGGGAATTTACTTGAATAAAAGTACTTTTCTGAGCTACTCTTCTGAGGTCATAAGTTTTGTGAAGTCCCTACTTAAGACCATAATGATCAGGTGAAGGGAGTTCAGATCTTAACAGTGACTTATAAAACAAATAGAAAGAGTAAAGAATCATGCTCACTGTTAAGATATGAACTTCCTTTTCCTGATTATTTTGGTCTTAAGTAGGGACTTCCCAAAACTCGTGAACTTAGAGTAACTCAGAAAGTAGTTTTACTCAAGTAAATTCCCACCTCTGCAGTTAAACCCCAAAAAAGTTGGCCATAACAATAACCTTGAATCACCTTTGAAAAACCAAACACCACATTTCGCGGTAGTCACCCCATATGAATCGCCAATCGGGTGATAGTGTGATATTTTGGGGATTTTGGTTTGTTCGGTATCACAAGGAACACTAAAGACCTAAAAAATAACTCAATTGTTATCAGTTATGTTTCTGACACAACAGTCGAGACGCGACAGTCGCTATAAACATCACAATGCGTTCTGTGTTTCTCAACTTGGCCACCGCAAGTCACTGGCTATTTTTACATGACACTTACGGTGGCCTAGTTGGAAAATACGAAAAGCATTGAGAGGTTTTTTTTGTGACTGTCTTGTCGGAAAAAATGACCAGGACAACAAATTTGAGGTGTTAAGGTGTCTGGAGCATTCCTTTAAACATTCATACAGTATGTTTATTCTGTGGTTATTCAGTAAAATCCTCATCACAATAAATCTACCATGACACAACTGTAAATTATTACATGTGTTGGTCCAATGTCTCCAGGATTTGTACCAGTGCTCTGTGGTACTTTCAACATTGTAGCGTCTTGGCTGCCTGGGTTTGTGTGAGCACTAAAGAGGAGTTACTGTTTTCTGAAGACAATGGGCTTAGGGATTCTGACATGATGTGGGAGAGAGTATGTCTTCTGTCTGTCAATGATAAGAGATGCTCTCCCTTTACTGAACACCTGTGAACAAAGGCTAGATGTACAATAGCTTTACTGAGATGTGTCCTTCTGTCCAGCCAAGCTTTCTGTACAGCTTACAGAAATTTCCACATTAGTCTTGAGCTGATGTACAAAGTGCTCTTGAAACTTTTTTTCCCAGAGCTTTATTGAGGTAATTTCATTGTTCCAATCCCATAGGCTAGTGAGTCAACTCCTATTGTCCTATAGTCCAATTCTACTTTAAAGGGATAGTTCAGGTTTTTGAAATCCAAGCCATTGTCCTACATACCCAGATTCGGACAAATCTGGCCCTGTGGATGCAATTGTAGTGGCTCTCCGTGCCATACTACCGAAGATGTTGAGAGTCATTTACAGTATGAAGCATTACTTAGCTTAGCATAGTTTCTTGTAGTCTGAGAACATCTAGCTGATACTCATCAAAGGCATCAAATTCAAATGTTTTTTCATAGTTATACACAGTAATTTCTGTTTTATGAATTCAAACATTTTTGCTAGAAGTCTTGCGACAACATGGTCTAAATCTGGGTGAGTAGGAGTTTGGACACAACAGTTTAGATAAAAATAAAACTTGCTTTCATGACTACTAAAATTCATTTGTAAATTACAAAACAAATTGATTCATATAGATAACTCTGTTGTTTTTGGAACAGTACAATTTGTTCCATCAGATCACTGAAACATGATTTTCTGTATTAAGTAATCACAAGAACTACACCCACATTTGCCTTAGAAACAATTAATGTTATGGGCAACCCTGCTTTGCTTTGTCAATACACATGTTTTTTTCTGTGTCAGTGTGACTACCGATTTGCACTGTGTTGACTGTGGGAGGGCCCCCTACTTACGTAGAACCAGCTACTCACACCCGTCAGCTGGATGCTGGCTAGTTAATGTGAGGGAGAGCCAAAGACATACAGTATATCACGTGTACACTGACATCTGTTCACAATCTGTAGTGAATTCACAATGGCTTCTAATAACACGGCAACCTTAAACATGTCCTCTACAAATGAAGCACTGTCCTCCTGTGCCTGTTTAATTAAGAGAATGTCTAATCTCTATGCGCAAGACACACCAGCCATTCACAAACGCTTAGTTATGATCACCCCGTGCAGTCTGAAAGATGACATAACAATGTCTAATACAATAGACCTATTAAAAGGTGTGTAGTACATTCATATGGAAATCTACATATAATAGTCTGTCAAATATTGTACAGCTGGACACACTGATAAAGGAGCTCAGTTTAAATGTTCGGAAGGGTTTCAAGCCCATAGTAGCCTAATGAAAGGTAAGCTGGGTGTAACTACTCAGCCAGACACTTCATAGGAAGTAAGTGCAGTACCATAGAATCACCTGACCAGGTCTCAACTTACCTGGCCTTACAATCCAGAGTGACTGTCGTGACATACTTGGTGGATTCAACATATACAATGGCAAACCCTGTTCCTGGAAAGCATAAGACTGTTCGGTAGGTGTTTGTACTAAATGCGTTTTTTGGACACAGTCCTGTAGTGTTGCCCTCTAACTCTGATCCTGAGAGCTAGTGTTTAGTACGTTTGAACTCCAGTTGTGTTCCTGGAGAGCTGTGGTTGAGAAGGTTTTGACTGAAAACATCTCTGTGACTAACTGGATTTTAGTTTTTACACCAGCTAATTATTCAAATCCAGTTTGTTTGATTAGGGATGGAGAGGTTGGTCTCAGGGAGGAGAGTTGGACAGCCCTGGTGTACAGTGACTTTGAGAAACAGTGAAGATATTGTGAATGTTGTGTCAGGGGATGTAATTTGAGTCCTCCTGTGGGAATGTGAGGCCAGAGTATAGCACGGAAAAAGCCAGGGGTGTTTAGAGGATTTACCTGGCTCTACGCAGTCAATTCTGAGCAGCTGGGTTGCTCAGTCCCTCCCCTTCACCAATGAACTCTGTTTATCCTGCTCATTTAAATGTGGTCATACAAGATGCTAAAATGTTTAAAATGGACTGGGGTTGTTGTTCAGCTTAACCAGTTTTTCAAGAACAAGAAAAGGAAAAACATTAAATTCCTGAGAGACAAAGACCATTTCTGTTACAGTTGTATGCAAAAGTTTTGCGACCCCTGACAATATCCATGATTTTCATTTATAAATAATTGGGTGTTTGTATCAGCAATTTCATTTTGATCTATCAAATAACTGAAGGACACAGTAATGATTTGGTATTGAAATGAGGTTCATTGGATTAACAGAAAATGTGCAATATGCATCAAAATGAAATTAGACAGGTGCATAAATTTGGCAACCCTTGTCATTTTGTTGATTTGAATACCAGTAACTACCAGCACTGATTAATTGGATACACAATTGGTTTGGTGAGCTCATTAAGCCTTCAACTTCATAGACAGGTGCATCCAATCATGAGAAAAGGTATTTAAGGTGGCCAATTGCAGGTTGTTGTTCTCTTTGACTCTCTGAAGATTAAGGAGACCTAAAAAAACTCCTCTGGTAACAAGGAGACCTAAAAAAACTCAAATGATTTGAAGACAAAGATTCTTCAACATTATAGTTTAGGGGAAGGCTACAGTAATCTTGTTAAAGTTGAGGGTCACATGGATTCCACTCAATATCAGAAGATACTTGAGGATAATGTAGAGGAATCAGTCACCAAATTGAAGTTACGCTGGGGCTGATTATTTCAACATGACAACGACACAAAATACGGCTCAAAATCTACTCAGGCATTTATGCAGAGGAACAAGTACAATGTTCTGGAATGGCCATCCTAGTCCCCGGACCTGAATATCATTGAAAATCTGTGGGGTGATTTGAAGCGGGCTGTCCATGCTCGACAACCATCAAACCTAACTGAACTGGAGATGTTTTGCAAAGAGGAATGGTCCAAAATAATCCAGAATCCAGACATTACAGGCTATACGAAGCATTTAGAGGCTGTAATTTCTGATAAAGGAGGCTCAATAAATACTGATTTCCTTTGGGGTGCTCATATTAATGAAGCTGTCTAATTTAGTTTTGATGCATATTGCACATTTTCTGTTCATCCAATAAACCTAATTTTACTACTGATATATATATTACTGTGCCTTTTTCAGTTACTTGATCCAAACAGTTGCTGATCCAAACACCCAATTATTTATAAATGAAAATCATGGAAATTGTCAGGGGTGCCTAAACCTTTGCATACGACTGTATATGCCCTTGAAAGCTACTATTTAATCCTCTCATAATAAGATTGTACATTGGATAGAAACATTTGAAATGAAGGATCTTAGAGGGAAGCATGGTGCAGTGCAGATTGACTGGAGGTTATTTACCTGCTAGTGGTATTATCTACTGCGGGTATTATCTACTTCAGCACAAGTTGTTCAAATGGTGCAGCAGAGTTTTGTACCGCAGGCTACCGCTTCACCAATGACGTTTCCTTCTCCGTTTCCCCCATAGTGGATATTAAAAAGAATAATGTAGGTATTCTGGCATGGAGTCTGGCTGGAGTTCAGACTGAAAGAGAAATACACTCACAGAGATGCAGCCTGTCTTGATAGCAGATAGAGCATTTCCCCATCTAAATAAGTCAATCTGCTCACATGCTTACCTCAGCTGTGTGTGGCGTGTGACCCTGCACCACACCATTGGTTAATCTTGGCTATGTGCGTACAGAATTGACATTTGCTCTCCACGCAAGCCTTTAATTTGCTAGCTAGTTTGACATTGAAGTCTTAACTCTATTACTGCACCTCTTGTTTAGTCATGGGGCTCGAATAATGAAAACTGACAAGGGGACAATGCTTAACTCAATAAGCGAAATTGAGTTTCTTTGTACTTTAGGTATTGACCCTTAAAGATTGTGTCTGTGAGGTCTCAAAATGGACTCTCCAGATCTAATAATGATATAAATTGTAAGTTCGGCTACCCTCACCTTTCACATTGTTTTAGATCGTTATGTTTTTGTAGTTTTATTATCAAGCTAAAGTAGAGCTAGATCAACATGACTAAAAGCTTTGTGTGCGCTTTCATCACTTTTTATCATAGACTGACTGATGTTTTTCTGCTACCTGTCACATTTACCATACTGACCCATGTCCGTGTATTTTTTACAGGATACTATGGGTATCTGCTGTCTATTTGAATGGGAGCTTGAAACAATTTGCCAGGAGTAGAAACTGTTATGTTCCTCAATTATTTTGATCAAATGACACATGAAACCTTGACATCCAGGGGAGGTATAGCAGGAGATATATTGTTTGTCATTGGGCCTGATTGCTGATCGGTGCTTTTTTATGTCCCTGAGGACTCGCGTCTTGTCTCCATTCAGACCACAGCGTACCCTTGGCCAGCTTGTTATTGCAGGTCTGTGGTGAAGCTGCCATTGACTGTAGCAATCTGTCTTGGCTGTGGGTTTATGGTGCTAGTGTAGTTTAAAAACTATTGTACTTTATTGCTTGTATTCATAATGTTTTATGATTGAGTAGGTATAGTTTATTTTGGATATAGCATATTTATCTTAGATCTCTTTGATGTTTTATTTTTTTATGGGGGGTTGTACATAGAGGAGTGAGGGTGGAGTAAAATATTACAATCTTAAACACTTACTAAAGCTCTATGATTGTGCAGTGTTAGTTAAATGTCTTTTTTTTTACTAAAATAAATTTCGGAAGTACAACCACCTATGTTTTTTTATTTTGATTAATTAAAATAGCTTTAAAATTTTGCCATTTGCCAGTGGTTGTATTTAACAGAAGTTGTATATAAAATTGATTTCACCCTACAAAATTAACTTCACTCCTGAGGTTGGATATTTTTAAATTTTTACTGGTTTGGACTAAAATTGACTTAATGTGGGCAGGGCACCATTCCACAGCTCACGTCTCCGCTCACCTCCTTACTTTTATAGTTCAGTGGGAATTCAATGTTGGCTAGTGTAATGCTGTGTTGTTATTGCCTAATACTCATAATGTTTTTATTGAGCTGTGGTTATTTCTCTGGCTGGAATATTGATGCATTTTTAATGCACTCCTGGGCCGAGTGACTCAACACCATTTTGCAACTTTTCCTGCAGTTTTGACGATTGCAGTGTTTGTTTATAACGCTAACATCTAATCGTCTAATGATGACACAACAATATGATATGATGCTCATTCCTTTTTATCATGCCATTAAGAAAAATGATAACAAAAATGTATTGCCCATAAAATGCACCCCTGTCTCATACTCTCCTTTCTCAACCCCCCCCCAATCCCACACGCTCACACCCTTGTCTCTCAGATGTGATGCATACTGTATGGTACTTTGTATGTGAGAGATGAAGGTCAGAATCAGCAAAGTGCCGACTCATCTGGTATTACTGTGAGAAGTGAGAGATCCCAACAGAAGGCCTGGATCATTAACTTTAGTGCTGAGCAACACAAGGCCCCGTACCTACGGTTCCTCAATCTGTTCTTCGTGTCTTTATCGTTGCCTCTGCCATTCTCTCGCATTCTCACACTCAACATTAACACTTCTGGATCGTCACTTGCAGTCTTTGTTGTGATTTCTGGGTAACCCCTCCCCACAAAATGGGGATCATCTCGTGCGGTCGCACCCTTTAAGTGAAAAGACACATCTTACATGATTTGTGCAACCACAACCAACAGGAGACCATAACACGCGTACGTGTCTGAGTTGTTGTTATTTGAAAACTTACAGAGAGTCTGGCAAACCTCAGAGCTCTTCAATGATTTACCCAGTTACCAGCAGTTGGGACAACGGTTTTATTGAAGTAGTGGATTGCTGGCTTAGGATGAATGATTCTTTTAGGCACAGAGGATCAACGTTTGGATAAAAACTAAAATTAGCTTTAAAGCTGCACTATGTAACGTTCCGTTTGTTTGTCCTGTTGGCCAGAATTTTTACGTACATTTTTTAAAATATTTTTTTATGTTTTCACTGAACACATGAATAATACAGAGACAATGTAACCAATTTCTGAAAATACACTTCCATAATATGCATTTGTTTCTAGCTACATATTGTGAAATGTCTTTTGTTTTGCTATTCTACTATTTGTATTTTTTAAGTTGGATGTTTTCAACCCCTGGATCCAATATGTTAGTTAGTAGTTGTTAACATTTAGTAGTGCTAAAACATTTTTTTGTTTTTGAAAAGTTACATAGTGCAGGTTTAACTTCAAGAATTAGGTTATCTTAAGTCATCAGTTAACAGGAACTGTTCGAGGGGGTCTCCAAATCATGTGTTCATCAGTGAGGTCTGTTGTTATCCCTTTCCTTTCATCTGGGGGGGTCCTTTAATGTGTGATGTGACCCACTGAGACCCTTTTTATCTCAACCCCCATCACCCTTCGACTGTGAAGCCAAGGACCTATGGCTGTTTACTATTCTGAAGGAGTGGCAGCTTAGAGCCAACCCTCTTACCCGTATAGACTGTCATACATTTAACTCAGATCAGTCTTGCTATATGCATTTGGTCCAAAATATTATCCCCAAAAACAGGTGGTGAATCCAGGTATTGTAACAATTTTGGAGTGTTACTTTCACTTTACAGTTCGGAAATATCAAAATTGTTTTTGGATCCTCTGTGCCTTTTAATAAATCTGTATTGGTTACGTCTGGACCAACTTGATTATTTTCATCTTAAGCAGTAATATTATGTGGGAGACTGGTTTTGTGTGTAAGGTTATCGTTGCTTACTTAGTACATTGTCAGTAGAGGTGAATGTGCTCCAACTGTCTTCATGTTCTCGCATTGATTGACTGAAGGACAGGACTGATATTGATGGATGTTGAGCTGTTGTAAACCTGGATATGGGGATGAATGTGGAGTTGTTCTGAACCTCTACTGTTGCCTTGTGTGCAGCTGCTCCGCTCTCTCTATGCGTGCTGGATGGAGAACGGTAGCCCTCCTACGCAGGATTGCTAGCGCTTTACTGCGGTCAAATTAAGTGCCTGTCTCTGTTAACCTTGTACAGAGATGGTGTACACACACCATTCACTTACACCATGTGACTTGGAGTGCATTGTTGATTACAGTTTAATTCCCATCGGTTTGCTTCACAAACGCCCAAAGCTCTGGAAATAGATGTTTGTTATGACTAATATGCTTTCAGCATTGGGGGTGAAACCTAAGATCATTGAAACAGACCAGGTTGGGCTTTATTCTTTTTTGGTGAGTTCTTATGATCTACTGTTTTGAATATCCAGTTGATATTTGAGAGACATGCTTGCTTGTAGCCTGTCAAACGACGTTCGTCCACTCACATACATACATTTAATATGTTCTGGAGCTAACAGGCTGGTGAACCAATGTTTCATTCTCAACGCCAATTTCACATTTTTATTTCGGCCATGTTTGGATACAAGCAGAGTTGTTGTTTATTTAAGATGGAGGTTAACACTGATCAGGGACCAAATACAGTTCATAGCCTTGTCGAAAAGCAGACTTAACGCTTAATAATTTAATTTGGATGTGTGCCTACGGGATACTGGAGAATTAGTCTAACACCTGACTAACTTTAAGTAGTTTTAAATAGAATTGTCTGCACAATTGTATAAAGTCCAAATATGTATACCCCTTAAAGTGCTTTAGTTCTTAGTAGAGAGGAAACAGACCAGGTTAACATGGAACTCTGTCAGTCGAGAGGAATGCAAGGAACATATTGTAGAGTACTTTGGTTTTCATGTGTGTACAGGTATAAGGGGAGAGAGTACGCTGGTAGCAATGTCACACAGGCAGATGCAAGCCTACCTATTACCCATTAGAACTTTATTCATAAATGCCTTTGGGGTGTCACTGTCCTACAATCTTTGTTGTGTTTTCAGGATACCCATTACCGGTATGGTGAAAATGACAATTCAGTGGGGATCGCTAGCCTTAACCAACTATGATCATAACAGCAAGTTGTTTTAATGTGAACAATAAACATTGCAGTGTTTTATTTAGATGGTAAAGTATGACCTGGTGCTAACATCCTGTTTTTATCTGCCATTTTCTCCAGATGTTCCTGACTGTGTACCTCAGTAACAATGACCAGCATTTTACAGAGGTGCCTGTTACACCGGAGACGCTGTGCCGGGACGTGGTGGAGCTTTGTAAGGAGCCCGGAGAGACTGAATGCCACCTGGCTGAAATGTGGCGAGGATCTGGTGAGCCTCTTTCCCCTTCACACAAGTAGATGCTTGTCAACCTGAAAAATAACACCTGTAGACAATCTGACAAATGACACCAGTAGATCCCTGCCATTGTGAAAAATAATGGTAGATGTCTGTCCAATAAGCTGGAAGACAACATTCAGTCAAGCCCCTGTGGCTGCATGAGTTAATCGCATCATGAAGCGGTGAAGTTTAATTTACCCAAAATTGATTTACAACAAAGGATTCAACTCAGAAGGGACTGGCTGGCTACGGGCCAACTGGCAAGACCTGATTCTTCCTCTGAGGAGATGATCTCTGTCTGTGTTGTCTCTGAGCCTAATAAGCTGTCTCTTTGCGATACACGGATAACACTTACTCTTCTCTCCAGTCTCTCTCAAGTGGAAAAATAAGGATTGAGCCAGGCACAGTCCTCACAAGCGCTCTACAGTAACTCTTAAATTCAAGTACCTGAGCTGGAAGTGGACTGTTTCCATGGTTATTTGTGGTTGCCAGGAGAGACTGGATTGGGTGCCTGTGTTCTGGTTGGAGCCATCTGTCCTTAAGGAGAATACTTTTGTTAGATTGGGATCAAGATTTGTATACACATGGTGCACCCCTTTTCACAAATGTAATTTAAAAGAATTCTTTGGCTAGTTAGGTTTTTCAATAAAGAAGGTATGTACCGTTGCAGTTTCCACAAGTGTAAAACTGTCTCAGAACTAACAATTCTTTGTAATACATGGAAGTTATTCTTGGAATGTGTTTGGAGTGTCATTGCTCAAATCCACTTTGTGTAGTACAACAATATAATGATGAGTAGATTGATGAGGATGTTAACAGGTTTGAGTTGTTGAGAAATACCGTATATATATATATACTTGTGTATAAGTTGATCTCATCAAGGGCAGTTTTTTGACCAACAATTATAAAATATGGTATGACTCGTGGATAATGCGAGGGTAAAACGTGGCTATGAAATTCTGTGACTTTTATAATTTTGTCAGATTTTACTTAGCAGCAATAGCTGCACAATATACTGTATACAACACTGGGCGGTGAATGATTGACTCCAGACGTATCACACCAGATGCTTGCATCTAAATCTTTATAAGTTAACACTCTGCAGACTACATATTACCGAAAACTATCATGTATCAATCAATAAAATTTTATTTATGTCAGCTCAAAACTGAATAAAAAAATGAGCAATCACGAACAATCAATGATGTGACATGCCCGCGATTTATATAAGTATGATTTATATTACCGAATATGCTGACGCACTCATTTGAAGATTACCGTCAATGTATAGCTACCGGTAAGTACACTAGCACTACTGGTAACTCGACATTAGGGCTGGGCGATAAAACGATAACGGTATGTCTCGCGATAGACATGTAGTCTATATCAATAAAAAATGTGTTCGATAAAACGTTCGATAATTTCCTTTGCTTCGTCGGGAGAAACCAGCGGTTGTGAAGCAATTTTGGTTGCATAAACAAAGGCACTCACTCTCTGGTAACCTAGCAACGTAGCGAGTGACAGGCTAACAGGCAATCATTTAACAGAATCAAGTTTGGTTGTGCAATATTATTGTCTTGTGAGTCGTGTTGGATTCTTCAGTAACTGAAACTGATAAGTGGAAAATTAGTGCCGCAGCGAAATTGTTGATAAAATCTCACACAATGTTGTCTCATTCAGCTTGTCAACCAGTTAATTATTGAATCAGGTGTGCTAAAATAGGGTTGGATTGAAAAGAATCAGGACAGTAACTCTCCAAGACCAGGTTTGGAGACCTTTGTTTTAAGGAAAGGCATTTCAACAAAACTTCGGTTTTCATATAAAGTGCTAAATCGCGGGCATGTCACTTGATTTATTGTTCATGATTGCCTTAGAATGTAGATTTGTTTTTTGGGGTTTGAATGAATTCACAAACCACAAGACTGGTGTAATGCAACATGCAGTGTTTTTCATCTGGAATACAATATGACTGAACATGAACAGAGGCGTGTATTTTTGGATTCTGGATTCGCAGGTCTATGAGTTTAATTCTTTCTAAACTTTCCACTTCAGGATGTCGAGCCATGTTCGGCGGGTGAAGAGTTGCATCCTGATTAAGGATCATAGCAGGTTCATTTTTTATTTTTATTTTTCCTTCAGAGCGACCTGTGGGAGAAGGAGAGCGGATGCTGGACGTGCTTCAACGTTGGGGGCAGCATAGAGCTGACGTGCGCTTCTTCCTGCGCCACGACCAAGCGGCCAGCAGAGAACCCGGTGAGTTTCTGGTCACATCAATGGACTAGACGTAGATGTAGAGCAGCACACAGACCCGACACTCATATACAAACACAAGACCGTACGCAGAACGGCACTGTAGTCAATTACATAACAAGAAGTTAGAAAGTAGAAACCCAGACGGCACTCCCTCTCCGCAGGGAAGAGATTGTGCAAAAGTAGTTAATACCCCCTGGATCTGTCTATTCCCGTGGATTTATATTACACCACTTGAAATCCATGACAATCCTTATGTAGCATAATGCTCCAGGTCACTTTAAAAGGGGTTTTCAAATCACAACCCCGTAAAGCTTGTTGTTTTTTCTTTCTCGGGAACATGGAAAGTAGCATTTCAGTCCTTGTTGTTGTGTAACTTTTAATAATCTCTAAGCCTTATACTTTGTACAGCTTTAGTCTGGCTCTGGGATTAGACTGCTGTTTTCCATCCTGGTTGTTTGAGCTTTGTTGTGTTTTCCCACACAGTTAGCTTGTTTGTAGTTAAGCCATGTCTTTGTAGCTCAGCCTTGTTCTCTTTTCCATACAGCCCTTGCAATGAACTTCACTAACCCACTTCAGCATGTATTTTATGACTGTTATACCAGTATAATTATTAATATTATTAACAGACATCCCATTTCTCAGGGACAGTCCCATTTTTTTGTGGTCTGTGCCCTAGAGTTATCTGTCCCTGGAAATGTGCCCTTCCGAAATTCAAAAGTAACTCAGAAGTTACATTTTAGCCGATTCTTATAAAATGCTGCTGTTTTTGAAGAGAGAATTTTCATTAAAATGGTATGTAAACATTTTTAATCTCTGTACTAAACTCTGTGATTTAATGTAACCATATCATATTCCAGAAAGTGCTGGATTGGATTGAATTGAATTCTGTGAATATGGTGTTTTATGGTAGATTGTAATACTGTCACTTGATTGATTCAGTATGGTCATCAGGTGCATTTGAAAGATCAGTGGACGTTACCCAGATGTAGGAGGCAGTCACCTGCACTTCATATTAACCACACTGTTAGCGGCCTGGAGTTAGCTTAGCATGTACTTCAGCCATCCTCAGGCCTAGTCCGTCTTGTAAATGTTGTCGGTGTGTGATTGGATAATATTGAGTTTCTCCCTAACACACTCTCTTTCAGTCTCGCTAACACACACTCATTGACTCAATGAGCAGCTCCTCTGAGACCCATGGTACTGTAGTAAATCCCGAGATTATGGCCTGTCCCTGACACAGAAATATTTTGCGGTTGTTTGCCGTTCCGTAAGTTTCACTCAGGCTTATCAGATGTAGTAACAATATCACTTTTGCGTCTGTCTCAAAGGCATTAGTCATCGCTCTGTTCCGGTGTACACTCTGTACAAGTTGACATGTTCCTAACAGGCTTGGTGGCTTTCAAAGTTTCCAGTCAATGAAACATTGGCTAGTCGGCTCGTTTGTCTGACTGTTGGAGGTTTGGGTGCGTGTTTCAGGTGGCTCCCGAAGTTCAGACTCCAAGAAGAATGGAGTGAAGAGTCCTTCCGATAGAAGGATGGAGAATGGGGTGAGTTCAGACACCAAGACTTTCGATATCACTGTCCCTTAGACCCTTTTTAAAACACTGTTTATTATTAATTTAGTATCAGTAAAGTCTATGTACATGTAAATAAAGTTACTTTATTTAAAAATTATAATAAAAATACATTCAGTACATTTTTGAACTATTTATTCCATGATGGCCTTCGTCCATCGTCATTGGTTACAGTTATCCAGTCACAAGGCTACATCCTGTATACACTTACCAATTGCTCTACATGTTCATGTCCTCTCCTGTGACTCATTGGATTAGTCAGTATACTCAAACATTTACTTTCCCCTTTCACGCGTGTTTAGTTTCCTGCTGAAATTTCTGGTATGCTGCTAATAAGTGTTGAAACTTGTTAACCTGAAACAGCTCATGGCCATGGCCTCAGAATAGACAGAGAGGAGGTGGAGAAACTGGTTTGGTTACTTCCGTGTCACCGGTCCCACACTTCAACGTGTGTATTTACCCAGCTGTACTTGGCTTGAGGCCTGTTCTCACACAGATGAAAACCCACAACAATAGGCTTTGTTGGCTCTCCGGGATACAGTGTTTTTACATATTGCTACTGTATCTCAACTGGCCAGATGTCAAGGGTGCGTGTCCATAGCTGACCTTATCTGCTTTGTTCTGTACAGGTGTCGTCTCCACGGATGGACATGACGCTAGCCGAGCTACAAGAGATGGCCGCCAGGCAGCAGCAGCAGATAGAGACACAGCAGAAACTCCTTACCTCCAAGGTAACCGGGAGGTGGGGTTGGAAAAAGTGGTGAAGAAACATTGAGAAAGAAGGGGGTGGTGAAAGAGAAATACAGAGAGTGAGATAAAAGCGAAAGACCGGTAAAATTATGGATATAAATGGCGAGAGCTGGTGTAAGATTAAAGGGGAGGGCAAAGTGATGGAGAAAGTTGGAGCTAGGAATACATATGGTGAGGCGCCAGAGATGGAGAACAGGTTTTCTGAAATAGGGAGACAGAGGAACCTCGTGATGTAGCATCTGATTTATGGGGTGTGGTCGAGGATTTCCGGGGGAATGGGAGAAGGGGATGAATAGTTATGCAGTTGGATTGGGGCATTGATAAGAACATGAATGTAAAATACATTGAGTTGATTTAATTGATTTGTTGTTTCCATGTTTTGTTCAATCATAACAACACTGGTTTTCAGATACAAAAGATCCATTGGCTGGAAGAAGGAAACAGCTTCACGCGTTAGTTTGATTGATTATTGGACATCTTCCCCCTCAGTGTTTACTGTAATTACTCAGAATTCTTCAAATACAGCATCAATTTCACAGCATACATATTCAGTTGGAGATAGGTTTTCCAATGAAGAATTCCTACCTCACTGTCTATGTAGTACTAATTTAACCTTATGGTTAAGGTACGATAAGTAGTCCAGTCTTGGAGAACCGGTCACATAAAGTCTAAAGTTGCCACGATAAATGCCACATACCCTAAAATAAACAATCTTCATTTTTTGTTTGACTGTGGTGAAAACAAATACATATCAGGGGCTTGGTATAATTACAATATACCACAGCTAAATGCTCCGTGATACATCATTCCTTTTTTTATGTATTTTTTATTTTTGAAGATTTCAACAGAACAAACAAAACAACACTAAATACAGTATTTTGCAATATATCACTACATTTGATTTTTCATACCCTCCCTCCCTCACCCTCGCTACCCATCCCAACCCTCCCTCCTCCCCTAAACCACACCCCACACAAAACAGGTAGACATACCGAAAACACACTGACATACATACAAATACATACAGTAACAAAAAAATGACACTTAATGGACTAGGAACCTTATATGATTTAAATCAAATCTAATCTGATACATCATTACTAACCGTACTTAGCCCATGATATATTGGCAATATACCACACCTCCTCATGCCCTTATCGCCTAAACACACCATTGCATTCAGCAACTTTGCGTTACGGGTACAAACCACCCAGTTCATAATAAATGGTCCACGGTTGAGCTCCAGTATTCAGCTGATCAGATGACGGGACACTAGTCAGTCTGAGGTCTTCACCGTCACCTCACAACCAGCCTCCCTTTCCTCTTTTCCTGGTTAGGAGCAGCGTCTTCGCATCCTGAGGCAGCGCGAGCAGCAGCAACAGCAGCAGGCGTCCGAGCAGGAGAAGCTACAGCGCCTCAGGGCCAACGTGGAGAACCAGGAGACCAGGCTCAAGAGGGTCCGGGCACTCAAGGGCCAGGTGGAGCAGAAACGCATCAGCAACGGCAAGCTGGGTGAGTGATGCGCCCAGATCCAGGAAGGGACGGGGCGGTCTGCTGGAAACGCTGCGAGGACGACTCACTGTTTCTCTGCCTGTTCCCATTTCTGTGTTCTGTAGTGGAGGAGATAGACCACATGAGCAGTCTGTTCCAACAGAAGGAGAAGGAGCTGGTGGCGGCCGTGTCTAAGGTGGAAGAGCTCAGCAGACAGCTGGAAATGCTCAAAAACGGCAAGATGGAAGCTTTCCACGATAACGAAAGCACCGTGGCTGAACTTGACCGCCTCTACAAGGAGCTACAGGTGTGTGTGCTTAAAGTTTTGTATTTTTAAGAAGGACCTAACGGAGCGCCGACTACCACTTGTTTACAGTGATGACCTCAACCTCTGTCATTGTTCAGTAGGGTCTGGGTCAAAGTGAAAGTCTTGTTTCGTTGGTACTTTGCACACAACTGAGCAGTAAATTGGAGTCGGTGTCTTGTCTCTTCTAGATGAGAAACAAGCTGAACAAGGAGCAGAATGCCAAACTCCAACACCAGAGAGAAAGTCTAAACAAACGCAACCTGGAGGTGGCGAACATGGACAAACGGGTCAGCGAGCTTCGAGACCGCCTATGGAAGAAGAAGGCTGCTTTGCAGCAGAAAGAAAACACACCGGTGAGTTTACTCTCTCTCTCGCACGCACGCACGCATGAGCAAACTGACACAAAATGCATTGTTTGAATGCATGACAGTTAGGGCTGCTACGATACGTATCGTGGTTCGAATTATGCACTCAAGAGCCCGTTCGCCTGGCAACAGCATATAATCCCCACAAAATTAACTCTTGTTATTTCATTTCAAACTAATAGCGCTAGTTTTAATTAATTGCAATAAGCATTGTGAATTAATTGTAAAGCTAGTGAATTGTAACCAAATTCAACTGTATTGTGTGTAAAGAAATAATAAAAACTGATAATTTAAAACATTAACAAATAAGTTGTATACAAGTTGATTGAATATATTGTCAGTGTCTCATGTAAAAAAACATGAGTACATTTGAAAATCCTTCACTAGAACCTGTTGTTACCCAGAATAGACTAATTGTAGCAACACATGAACATGGACCCACTACCTATCAATGAAATGACAAACAATGATTATTATATTGAATGAGGAGCGCTATTATTTTGAAATGTTTGTGTTGCGGGCATTATATGCTGTTGCCAGGTGAATGGGCTCTGGAGTGCATAATTCGTATCGCGATACGCATCTTACCAGCCCTTACGACAGTTGAAATTAGTACAAATGTCAGTGATAACCCAAGTGCCCCCTAGGGGTTGAACAGTATAAACACACTGTATCTCTGTTTACCCCCTGAAAGCCCCAGGCGCCCTGGCCCTCAGAGCCTGATGCAATCAAAGTAAGGCTCCATGTCCCTCCTGCCTTTCTTTACTCACAAACAAATCACTGCCTCAGGACTCAAATGGCCTCTCTCCTCCCGTTCCTTCGCTGAATTTCTTGTCTGTTTAATGTTGTTCAGTGTCTGGTCTGTCTAGCGTTGTTCAACACTCGTCCCTGGGACCGACCTGATGGGGAGATGTTTCCCCCTCTCAGTACCAATGCCTGGTTCAGGTGTTAGTGCTGGGCCGGTGTAACAGCTTTCACACTCTTTGGCTCGCCAAGATTCAGTTTAAAGAACACTGGTGGACAGAATCAGCATTTTGATGATGTCACAGGGATGATTTGCGATCTCCTTTTGGACCAGAGCGAAGGCAAGAATGCCAGTAGAGATGTTAACAGGCTTGAGCTATGACATCACTTCCTGTTATCTCACTAAACCTTGTTTTCTGAAAGGTTATTGACTTCAGTGGTTTCCATGACACTCTTACATCCGTTTCCATGTCCAGTTCAGTCCTTGAGAGAGAATTGCCTGGGGATTTGAGATTTGTGTGAACTACAGCATGTTTATCAAATGGAAACTTAACGAGTGGTTGAAGTTATGGACAATTCGCTCTGGCACTCCATTTCTTAAACTATGTTATTAAAACACAGGCATGATTCATTATGATTGTGGCATTTACTTAATCTATACTAATTGGTGGTATTTTAATGGAAAAAACTAAACTTCTGTCAAAAATAGACTCATCATGGTGGTTTGGTGGTTTTATAGATTTGTGCTACTCTATATGTTCCGTTAACTCTAATCTAAATCCAACTAACTGAATGTGCGGAGTACGTATTTAACTAACGTCTAACTTGTAATCTCTATTTCAGAGCTAAATTGACATTAATTCATACTCATATCTCCAACACAACTCTGTCATCAACAAAGAGTAGTAAGAATCCATTAAAAGAGAATATCCCTCAGTTTTATTTTGTTAGCTTGTTTAAGGAAAGGTTTTTCGAGTAGTACAATTTTAAGGAAAATTACAAAGTTTGTGAAGTGGCTTATAATTTGCATTGTTACTTACCTGTTACTGTTAACATGATATTCTGTTATTTTGGCAGACCAATTCAAGTAATAATAATTTCTTTCGTTTACACCACAGTCAATATGTGACTTCACTGGAAACACCTGATTATGTTGTGTGTAGCATAATGCTAGCAAACTACAGCTATAGCTTGCTTACTGAAGTTTAATTTGTAACGCAAATGTCACTTGATAAATACATGAATATTTCCTGTTACACTTTTTTGTGTGTACACTAGAAACATACTTTCTTACCACATGATGGTGCAGTGGTGATGGAGATAATGAATATGATTTATATTTTTATCCTTAATTATGTATGTAACAGTTATCCCAAGTATTTGCACAGAGAATGTCATAAACCCATCATACCGTATGTAGTAAGCTGTACGTATGCAGACAGCAAAACACATTTTATACCACCAGCCCCCACCATCCAATCTGTAGCTCTACAACTCACTGAATTAATAATTTAATCACATACAGCAGTGTAAATAATCCTTATTTTATAGCCACAGTTAATCCATTTATACGCAATAAATCAAAACCACAGTGGAAAATAAACCAGTACGAAGTGTACTTGTGGGCGGGTGGGCACTGAGGTACAGAAAGGCCATAAAGATGTAGGGGTGGTGTCTGTCTCGAGAGGCCGAATAGTGGAGCACTCTGAGGTGGTGATTTAGTGACAGTCTGCCCGGAATCATAATGAGACTGGCTTTTTCAGAGAGCCACAAAGACCTGTTACGTTTACCCTTCTCCCTGGCCAAGTACACAGCAAGGGTCTATCTGACATCACCGGACTGGCACATCTGAACCACAATGTTCCGGAGGCATTCGTCTGAACGATGCCAGTCTAGAAACCTCTTCAGCTTGCTGCATATGGGGCAAAAGAATTCAACCGCGACAGACGTATGGACTTGTATAGGGTTTGACTATTGGTGTGATCAATTGCTCTTGCCTTTTGTGTTTTCTCTCAAGAATGGCTACCCTGGTAAGGAGAGGGCTTCAAAAGACATTCCCCCCCAGGTAAAGTAACGATGGATCTGGAGCTGACACACAGACACACACTGTCTCTTATTCATAGGATTTACTGCCCCTCACTTCAGTTACGGTACCTGTTAATGACTGCAGTTGAGTTGATGTGCCGTTAAAGGGCAGGGCTCGACTTGTTACTTCTGCTCTGTTGTGTTAGACACAGCTGCCAAGGTTCTTCTGTAACACGAACGTACGCAGAAAAGCTTAGACAATGTTAAAAAGTAAAGGGTTGTGATTCTTTAAAACATTTTGAAGTTGGCGGCAGGCTTGATCAGGCTTTGGGTGTCGTAAAGGTATTTTACCAGCTGCCTTAAATGAGGTTTCATCCATAACTTCAACCACTCTGTCCATGGGTAGTAGACATGCATTACTTATTTGATCTACGGATTTTAGCTTTTGAGGTGTTTTTAATTCTTTCTGTTGTTCCATTGTTCTTGTCACTCAGCTGTGTGATTGTGTCCAGCATTCACCGTCTCCCCTTCTGCACATATTCCCGTCTTTCTCCATCTCCGTCCCGGCCTTTTCCCTTGTAGCTTCCCTCCGATGGTCCGGCAGGTCAGCAGCAGGGTCCATCTCGCGTGGCTGCTGTGGGTCCCTACATCCAGTCTTCAACCATGCCTCGCGGCCCAGTGAGGCACGAGCAGCTGGTCAAACCTCCCGCCTACCCAGACGGCACTGCCACCTTGCCGTCGGCACACCCAGACCCTCCCAACAAGGCCAACCCAGGTGAGACCGATGGTGACCACGATCTGACGTATTTCACTTTCTGTCCCCCTTGGCAACGTGAGTGTGTCCAGCCCCCTGCTGAAGTTTACAGTCTTCCTTCACATCCTAGTTGTGACTAGCTTATGACAGGTTTCACATGTGACTGAGTTCCCCGCCCACAGCAGGAATCTGGGATTTCGGGATTCCCCGGTTGATACAGATGGGATCGGATTGTGACGTCATTCTAAGCTCTGAAGGTAGACTTACGCTCCGGTGTGGCTTTTTTCTCTAGCAATGCCCCTAGCCACCGATTGAGATTAATTTGCATATTTTGACCATGAACCATTACAAGTCTTGAAAAGTGGCCTGACCTCGAATCAGTGGTTGGGGGCTATTGAGTTCGGCTGGCAGTGCTGTTATTCAAGATGCCGTGCGGCCGTTGCTGTGATGTGGTGCCGTCTGGGGATGACACAACCTTCCCCTTTAAATGCTTCAATTGTCATCCATTCAAATCTTCTTTAAATCCTTCATCTCAGTCCAGATGACCTAGCCTGAATGGTTTGCTCAAGATTTCAACCAGGTCACCAGAAGCAACATTGGTATTATGGTGAAATTGACTACAGACATGGAGATTACTTCAGTTGTACCGCTCGTCCTGGCACAGATGTTACAATGGTGCACATACATAGGCTCTTATTTCCATGATCGACTAATCTTGCTTTTGTGTGATTGCAGACTTACTCCACCAGAGGGCTGTAGTGCAGCTGGCGATGCTGTAGAATGATCAGGTTACCTTGCCCAAAATATAATAAGAAAACCTTTGATATTTCACTCATTATTATTAGGGTTATTTAACTAATCCTGGTTGAACGTAATATCAAAATATTGAGCTGTATTTCAATTTCAATCTACCCATTATCTGTCAGGAGTCAAATTTCTACTTTCTGTGACTTACAGAATTAAAATCCTTTTCACTTCATATATTTTGTTTTTATATGCAGTGTAGAATCACTGTCATACCTCAGCCATAAAACTGGCGATCACTAAACAAAGCAGCACCCAAAGTGTCTGCCCTTTTCCTTACGTTCGTCTTTTCCTTTGGACTTCAGCTCCAGCAGAATGTAACAGGTTTTCCCCGGTCTGCTGTGATGTTGCATGCAATCACTTCTGCGTGATGAGACAATCTGCAGTGGGAAAGAAGAGCAGGGGCTTGGGGAGGGAAGAGGGGAATCTACATGCGGTCCAATCCACTCCAGAGGTCTTTACCAGGCTGCATGCTTACAGCGAGGGTCCCTTTCTGGTCCCAGGTCCAGCTGGGCGGTCTACACATTATCATGGCCACAGTTGACCCCCTGTTGGGGTCTAGAGGACCAGGTCTTTATCCATGGTTGTCTGGATATCTAAGGCTATTCTATTTGTCTCCTGTGTGAATTTGTTTATTTTAGAAGCCATGTTCTTATTTAAACCTCTGAAAGAACTGCGGGCAAAAAGAAAAGGTATTCAGACCCGTGTGTGTGTGTGTGTGTGTGTGTGTGCTTGTCTCTAGTCGCTCCCTCTTTTGTCGCTTGTCTCTTTTGTCGCTTGTCTCTTTTGTCGCTTGTCTCTTTTGTCGCTTGTCTCTTTTGTCGCTTGTCTCTTTTGTCGCTTGTCTCTTTTGTCGCTTGTCTCTTGTCGCTTGTCTCTCTCGTGCCTCTGTTTTCTGGTTGTGTGGGCGTTTGCTGTGAATTGCACTTTCAGGTGATTTTATATTGGTTCTCAATTACGTCTGCATGTGTGCAATAGTGTTGATGTCAGCCCATGCTTTAATTAAGTAGGATTTTTAAGGAAGATTAGATATCATAATCTGTCTTCCTGCCATTTCTCTGGTGTCGTTTGTGTTGCTGTGAGGCGATCGTGCCTGTTTGTAGAAATTAAACTGAGCCTCTACACATTTTCCATCCACTGGATTGGGCAGCCTTCTAAATCAGTCAGTTGGAAGAGAAACACATTATCTCCAGCAAACAGGACAGATTGTGTGTGGTTTTGAACTGGCCCAATCAGTAATGTATGAAGGAGTGGCTGAGATGGGATATTCTGATGTATTATGATTTCCAGTCAGACATTTTATTTTATTTGTTGAGAGAAAATGGAATTCCCTAGCAGAGATTTTTCACTATGGTTTCAGCAGGAAACAATGTTTGGCTTTGGCCAGAACCTGTCTAAAGTTGTTACAAGTTATATTGGTTTACGTTGAAAGTATGCTCGGAAAACCCCCCTTTTTTAACAAAAAGTTACTTTCTCTCTGATTCAGGTAAGCTGGCAGATTGGGTCTCTTCAGGACCAGAGTCCAACACAAGTAGTCATGGGTCATCCTCCACACTGCCCAGAATGAGCAATCACTCCAGCGCCAACAAAGAGCAAGGTGACCTCCAGAGCACGACCACCTAGAAAAACTACCACACAGTGTCTGCCCTGTAACTGAAAGTTGTCTGTATCAAATCCCAAACATTTAAGGTGTTGTTCAGTCCCTTGGCAAGGCATTTAGTCCTAATTGCTCCCAGGTTGTTTTTGAAATGACAAGCTACTCTCAGACAACTTACCTACTAATACTGTTCAAATAATAACAATACTAATGTTTGGGTGTGTGTAGAAGAGACAGAAGGGACAAAGAGAGACCGGAGGGTGCGTCCGATCTCCATGTTTGAGCCCACTGAAGTGCCCACCACCACTCTCCGCAAGAACCAGAGCAGTGATGACCTAGTCAGAGATGCTCAGGTAAGAAGGCTGCAACTGCACCAAAATGGACGCTTGGCTGTTTTTCTTGCAACCAAAAATGGCTGGTATATATCGCAATGTGCTCTAGTGCAGGAGTGTCCCATTCCTGTCCTGAATGGCCAAATCATTTCAGATTTTTGCTGTTACCTGGCAGTTAATTGCATCCACCTGTTGTCCCTAGTCTGAATGAATCACTTATTACAAAAAAAAACCAACAACAACTCTCTTGGCCCGCCACAACCGGAATTGGACACCCCTGATCTAGTGTGTCTAAAGCCTGCCGATCTACTTACCCTTTGCTAGAGCACATGCAACAAAAGATTATCTTAATCACACAAACATGCATGACCAGTCAAGGGTTTTAGAACACCCATTTTTAAAGAAATTCCCCAAGGTTGATTAAAACTCACGGCCACTTAATTAGGTACACCCGATGAACTGGTCGTTAACGCAAATATCTAATCGGCCAATCACATGGCAGCAGGTCAATGCATTTTATGCTTGTTGACACGGTCAAGACGATCTGCTGGAGTTCAAACGAAGCATCAGAATGGGGATGAAGGTTTTTAGGTGAGTATGAATGTGGCATGGTTGTTGGTGCCAGACGGGCTGGTTGTGCTGATCTACTGGGATCTTTCCGCACAACCATCACTAGGGTTTACAGAGAATAGTCAAAAAAAGAGAGAATATCCTCTGAGTGGCAGTTCTTTGGGCGAAAATGCCTTGTTGATGGAAGATGCCAGAGGAGAATGGCCAGACTGGGTCGAGCTGATAGAAAGGTAACAGTAAATTAACCACTTGTTACATCCATGGATTGCAGAACAGCATTTCTGGAAAGAGAAACATGTCGAACCTTGAAGCAGATGGGCTGTATCAGCAGAAGACCACACCGGGTGCCGCTCCTGTCAGCTAAAAACAGGTCACTTGAGGCTACCCCGGCCCACCAAAATTGGACTACAAAAGAATGGAAAAATGTTGCCTGGTCTGATGAGTCTCGATTTCTGCTGCGACATTCAGATGATAGGGTCAGAATTCGGCATAAACAACAGTAATCCATCCTGCCTTGTATCAACAGTTCAGGCTGGTAGGGGTGTTATGGTGTGGGGGATATTTTCTTGGCACACATTTGGGCCCTTAGTACCACTTTAGTATTTGTTAAATGCCACAGCCTACCTGAGTGTTGTTGCTGACCATGTCCATCCCTTTATGACCACAGTGTACCCATCTTCTAATGGCTTCCAGCAGGATAACACACCATGTCACAAAGCTCACATCAAACTGGATTGTTGAACATGACAATGAGTTCAATGTACTCAAATGTCCTCCACAGTCACCAGATCTCAATCCAGTCGAGCACCCTTGGGATGTGGTAGAACGGGAGATTTGCATCATTAATGTGCAGCTGACAAATCTGCAGCAACTGCATGATGCAATTATATCAATGTGTACCAAAATCTCAGAGGAATGTTTCTAGCACCTTGTTGAATCTATGCCATGAAGAATTTAGGCAGTGCTGAAGGCAAAATGGTGTCCAACCAGGTACTGGTAAGGTGTACTTAACAAAGTGTGTATCCAAGACATGACCAATGTTGGACATGATTGATTTATAAGGAATTATTCACATACAACGGCAAAGCCAAATTGTCAGCCATCATTCATTTAGAGTTTTAAAGATGAAACCTATAGCTCATCCTTACGAATGTAAGGAAAATTCCGAAATGTTTTCAAAATGTTTGACCAGTACTGTATGTAGGGATACACCTGTCAACCCCAAGATGATTTGCAAATGAACGAAACCAATAATGGGGATCCAGAGAAACTAAACACAGATCACCATCAACAGGACCTTTGCTTCCGCAGTGTGTTTTTGTCATGCGAATAGTTCAGTAATTAGGTAGATTGAGGATAGTACTTCAGATCAACATTCATTACGGTTCTGTAGTCTGGGCTGATAACGCATCCTGCCGTAACAGCCTGACCTTCTCCTGCTCGTTAATGTTCAGTGTAATCAACCGTAGACTGAGCCCATGTGGATGTGAAAGAAGCTAGACGTAGCATGCCTTATTGAATGGCCATATGTTGCATTGTAATTCATCAACCTCAGTGTATTATGGAGTGTGTCTGTATGTGCTGCTGTTCTGTGATGTAACCGGCCCCCCATCTCTCTCCTCAACTTTCCAGTCTGCTAAAGCTCCAATCAAGGTGCCTCCGCCAGTCGCCAGCAAACCCAAACCCCCTATCGGCGCCCCCTATGGCAAGGCTGGCCTCAAAACGGGCACCTTCCCCAAAGTCAAGCCCCCCAGCCAGCACCCCCAGGGGGAACCCCAGTCCCGCGTCCCCCTGCCTCAATCCCAGAGCCAAACCTTGCCCTTACCCTCCAAGCAGGACCCCCCTCCAGCTGCTACAGTCAGACCTTTCACCCCAGAGTTTCCTAAAGACCTCGGCAAGCCGAAGACCTTGGCGGCCAGCTCCATCTACTCCATGTACACCCAGCAGCCTAACCCAGGAAAGCCCTACCAGCCCACCGTACAGGGGGCTCTCAACAGGAGTCGAGGCAACGGATTTATCAGTAGTAAGAAAGTCTTCTGGTTCCTTATAGGTTTCTTTTGACAGTTACATATAAATCACAGCTCCAAAGCATTTAACTGAGCACTAGCGTACCAGAAATGGTCGATGTTTGCGTTTACTGTTTGGGTGACTGCTAACCAGAGGTGGACATTTACTTGAGTAAAAGTACTTTTCTGAGTTCACAAGTTTTGGGAAGTCCCTACTTCAGACCAAATTGAGCAGGTAAAGGGAGTTAATACCTTAACAGTAACCTATAAAACAATTAGAAAGAGTAAAGCAAATATCAATCATGGTCACCGGTAAGATGTGAACTCCCTTTACCTGATCATTTTGCTCTTAAGTAGGGACTTCCCAAACTTGTGAACTCAGTTACTCAGAAAAGTACTTTTACTCAGTACTTTCTCCACCTCTATTCCTTACAGAGGTTAGTCAGACAGAGGTCTGATCTATGTACCAAGGAGACTGAAGAATTTAGCCAGACAAATTCCTGACAAGCTGCAGTTAATTAATCTAATGAAATGTTATAAACCAGTAGTGATCCAACATAGCAACTCTTATTGATTAAAACATCAAAGCCATCCTCATCGATAGCTATCTGATTGTTAGTTCTTTCAGGTATTAACATAAACAGTGGAAAATCCGCTGAGAATTTTTTTTTACTACGTATAAGTAAGCCTCCCAGTCAACACAAGATTGATTGTCTAGGAAAATAATGCCAAAAGATTCGGGCCAGTGCCTCCTAAATAACAAAAACAGGAAGGATCCATGTGGATAATTAAATTAGGTGCTTTTGAAGTTGATGTGGTGTTTTTATTATTGTTTTTGGTTTCATATCTAACCTTTTGTCTCTCCACACTACTGTTACAGTGTATGGTAAACCTGTGATCTCCAGTGGTGGCCCGCAGCACCCGGAGAACCCATACAGTGAGCAGCGCCACTCCCCAGACCTGCATTCTGAGGTGGACAATGGGCCCCACCCGGGCCCCTTCACAGAGGGCCAGTCTGGCGAGACTGAGCGCACCCCCCGGCCACTCAGCCCCACCAAGCTTCTCCCCTTCATCTCCAATCCATACCGCCACCAGAGCGACGGGGACCTAGATGCCCTCAGGAGGAAGCTATACAACGCCCCCCGGCCCCTGAAGAAACGCAGCTCCATCACGGAGCCCGAAGGCCCCGCAGGGCCGAACATCCAGAAACTACTCTACCAGAAGACCACACTGGCTGCCATGGAAACCATCCTCCCCACGCCCACCACACCAGAGCCTATGAAAGGAGGAGGTGTGCCTGATCTGCCAGCGTCCCTGATTGGCGGAGAGAGTAGCCAACCAGAAAGTGTAACACTAGAGGCTGGCGAAGACCCAGCTCTTATCCCTAACCCCTTTGCTGACCAATTCCCAGCCGAGCCAGCGGCCCCACCGGCCATCCTTGAGGGAATTAGCGAAGACTTCACCCCGCCTCCCCATCCTTCTCATCCGGCCCCTCGACCGGAGCAGACCCTGGAGCCCCCAATGCCCAAAGCCGGGACTAGCACGGAGGAGCCAGACCCCAGCCTGGCAGCGCCACTAGACGGCTTCATGGAGGAGTTTCCTCCTTACCCACCACCCCCCTACCCCAGTGGGGCGGAGCAGGAGAGCCTGGGGGAGGATACCTTCAGCATGCAGGCCCCGGAGGTCACCGGGCAGGTCACACTACCACCGGTAAGGAAGCTTTTAATTCCCCTGTTTTTGGTATGATAACTGTTCACGCCCGTTAATGCTAGACTGCAGTCAACAACGTTAGCACCAGATTGAACACGCTCCTCTAGCTATAAATGGCTTTAATGCCAGTCGGAAGCTTTAGCATTGACATTAGCCAATTGTAATGTATTGAAAAATACTTTTTAAATGTTGTTTTCATCCTAAACAGACATAAATAACTCTCAGTTAATGTTCCTTCCTCACCCACATCCAGAAGTGAAATTCAAATAAGCGTATATCAACAAGAAGCTGCATTGTGTTGTTTATCCCTTTATCAGCAGATTTAGCTCCGCCCCTAAGAGAGGAATGGCCTGAACCAGGTCCCTGCTAAGCCTATTAGGCACCAGTCAAGACAAAAAGGGCCCTTTTTTTCACGGGGCCAGTAAGAAGAGTAATCTAGTTGTGTAGTAATCAGGTTGTTTAAGAACGTTTGTTCGGTTTCTTCTACATTTACTCAGTTACAGTGATGTCAGTACTTAGCTGGGTGTACAGGTTGCATCAGTCTCTGTTAATAAGACCCTAGATTCTATCTGATGGTTTATGCCCTGCAGCCAGTTCAGAGTTAGGGCTGGGACCTGTTTACTGTGTGTGATGTGTACCTCATACAAAGTCTATTTACACATGTCAATTCCATCCATACGGAGATAGGATGAAACGCTAGCTAACGTGAAGTGTGTGTGTGTCTGTGTGTGTGTGTGTACCGTAGGGTAAGAGGACCAACCTACGGAAGACAGGCTCTGAGAGGATCGACCACGGGATGAGAGTGAAGTTTAACCCCCTGGCCCTGCTCTTGGACTCTTCCCTGGAAGGAGAGTTTGATCTCGTCCAGAGAATCATCTATAACGTAAGACTGCCAGGTCATATGTGTATAGGATACCTTTAGGGTATTTCCTTTTTATATATTTTATATATTTATATTATTTTTTTCTTTTTTTCTTAGTGGGGGCCCTTATGCTTTTTTAAACAGATGTGAATTTAGGGGAACACAAACCAGGACATAGAATGGTTGAGATGTGTTTGGCATTCAGGTGCATAGACCACCAGACCGTGTACGCTTTTACAGGCTTAAAAAGGTGTCTTTGACCAACTGTGTTAGCAGATGCTTTTCCAGCCACTTGTGTGTAGGGAGCGAAAGTGTGTAATGTTATTTTGAAGTAACAGAGCATGGTAGCTGATGAAACTGGTGATGTGGTCTTTGTTTTCGTAGCCTTAGCCCATTATCCTTTGTAGTCAGTGTGTCTTGTAAAGCGCCTGTCCACCTCTGTGACTCAGGTGGAGGACCCCAGCCAGCCCAATGATGAGGGCATCACGGCCCTTCACAATGCCGTCTGCGCCGGACACACCGAGATCGTCAAATTCCTGGTGCAGTTTGGCGTCAACGTAAACGCGGCCGACAGCGACGGATGGTGAGTGGGCGCGGCCGGGTCTTTCTAAAAACCATCGCAGTGGAATCTGACTTGTCCAATTTGAAACGTAACTTATTTTGGGATGCATGTTTTTTTTCCGCCACCAGGACCCCCCTGCACTGCGCTGCCTCCTGTAACAACGTGCAGGTGTGCAAGTTCTTGGTTGAGAACGGAGCAGCGGTTTTCGCCATGACCTACAGTGACATGCAAACGGCAGCGGACAAATGCGAGGAGATGGAGGACGGCTACACCCAGTGTTCGCAGTTTCTTTATGGTTCGTTAGTAGCTCTGCATCCACATGTCTTCTACGATTAATTAGTAGCTCAGAATCGTAAGTCAGACAGTTGTTCAGAATCTACCTATCCTCCACAGTTAGTATCTCCACCTCCACTCATCTTCTACAGTTAATTAGTTGCTCAGCATCTACTAATCCTCTGTGTTTAATTGGTATCTCAGCATCTACCAATCGTCTATGGTTAATTAGTGTCTTAACATCTACTGATCCTGTGCAGATAATTAGTATCCCACCATTGACTGATCCTTTATGGTTATTTAGTAGCTCAGCATCTGCTTATCCTCTTGGGTTAATTGGGATCCCAGCATACTGATTTTCTATGGTTAATTGGTATCTCAAAATCTACTGATCCTTTATGGTTATTTAGTAGCTCAGCATCTACTGATCCTCTATGGTTAAGTAGTAGCTTGTTTTTATTATAATGAATTTTTATTTTCCCCATTTTTCCTCCCCTCCCAATTCCATCTATTCCTGCCTTGTCGGCACCTCCGCAATTCCTTCGACAGATCTGTGGGATGATGAAGGGCATTGTTCATCCAACCACATGTCGCACAAGCTGCCGATTCTTTTCGCACTTCAAATCCAACACGGAAGCCTTTAGTCGTATCGTGCACGGCATCATTCCATTCACCAAGTATACATCCGCGATTAAACCCACAGGTGCCCGATCTGGATACGGAATCGCTGGAGAGCGACGTGGCAGAATGGATAATCTGATTTATCTCACCTCAAACCCGGACGGCGCTATGCTAATTTGTGCTGCCTTGTGCAGAAGGTCCGGGGAAAATCAAAGGACCCATAGTCAGGCTCGAACATGTGATTATCGTGACGTAGACTGATGTGCAATGCAGCGACTTAGCCCACTACGCCACGCGGACCCCCTGGTTAAGTAGTATCTTAATATCTACTGACCATCTATGGTGAGATAGTTAGTAGCTTAGGTCTACTGATCCTTGAGTCGTATGTCTGGGGACATCAATCTCTCTTAGCATTTAAGAGATGAAGCGTTATTTGTGTGATAATCTAGTACTGTTGATTCTGTATGGGTTGTCTACCTGTTGTGGAGTGTGTTGATTCAATAACACTCTGCCTCCTCTCTCTCAGGGGTACAAGAGAAGATGGGCATAATGAACAGGGGCATGGTCTTCGGCCTATGGGACTACTCCAGTGACAGTTCTGACGAGCTGAACTTTGCAGAGGGGGACTGCATGACAGTTGTCCGCAGAGAGGACGACGATGAGACTGAGTGGTGGTGGGCCCGCATGGGAGACACAGAGGGGTACATCCCCCGGAACCTTCTGGGGGTGAGTCAGATTGTGTCACGCCTGAACCCTGCTAGCTTTTTCTGAAGAGGTTAACTGTAGTTGTCCGGTGTTCCAAAGTTTCTAATAATGTGTGTTTGTCAACAGCTTTACCCAAGGATCAAGCCCAGGCAAAGAACCCTAGCTTAGACCATCTGTCATCCTGGTTCTTTAACGGCATGTTGGACACGTCTCATTATACTAGCTGCTTCCTCCTTCATCTGCAATGATCTGTAGAAGTCTGGATGGGTAACATTTATATGGGTTAAGTTTCCAGGATAAATTGACTCTCTTTTACATCAGTGAAGATGAAAGAAAGGTGATTTATGTAAATGCAGCCACGGCTGAGAGGAGGCTTCAACAGGACTGTACAAGCAAGAGGTCAACAATCACATGAAGAAACGATGAGACCAAACCATATGAAGGATTTGAAATGATCTATGAACACTACAGATGGGCCTTTAGCCACTGACTTTATGGCCCCTCTGAGGCACTTTGATATACCAGCAGAAGAGGTTTTCCACACTTATTTTTCCAGACGACTGTGTATGTTACATTACAGGCATTATATTTCTCTACATGTTTTTGCCCTTTTGTTATCCTATTCGATATAATCATTTGCAATTCTATATTGTTTTGATCAGTCTGGGGGTGAATGGAAATTGGAGCAAGCAGTATTTGTATGTAGTAGAAAGGTGATACTTGTCAAACCGTATTTTATCTGCATAATTATGTAACCTTGACAGAAAAACCTGGAGTTGAGCTGTGTATTAACCGAGTGAATGAATTAGTTTAATGGTTGTTGATGTATGATGAATAATGTCTAAATACATTCTGTTACCAGGACAATCCATTTTGAGGACTGCCTGCTAATGTCATTTTCTTGTTTTTGGTGACCATATCCCTCTCTGTAACTGCAATGGACCAGATCTTTCAGCATTGACACTGTACTGGCAACAGTTAATCTGTGTTAACATTGTTGAGCTTAACTGGAGATTAACTGTATGTTAGGTTGGTTACACCATTCACTGTCAAATGAGCTGTTACTATTGACTCTTGATTTTTGGGGCCAATAGCCTGTGGTATGTTTTGTAAGTAAGCGGATAATGTTATTTTTCTCTACACTGGCTTTAGTTGATATGATAAACATACATTTTGCAGTTGTGGTATTGTCACAATAAATATTCCTCTGAAAATATTATGTAACTAGGCAAACCCATGTAATCTAAAGGCTAGTCATTTTGGCCATTTAGGATGTTTTAGAGACTAGATTTCCAGACATTTTTCATGTTACATCTTTGTAGCTTGGCTTGAAAGTTAGTGTGAACATTCTTGCTGACATTCAAGCGAGTTTAATGAAGCTGGATATTCATCTAATTTAAAATACTGCATAATCTCCACCCATTCCACTTCTCAACAGATGTATTTATTTTTGTTACTTTTCATCTTTATTTGTCTTCTTAAAATTGTAAGCTCATGTAGAACTGTAAACATTTACAATAAAATATACTTTACATATGAATCGACTGGGATGTCATTTCAATGCATAACATGAATTGGTTTGTCAGTTTGGAAAAAGCCTTCTCGTTGATCAATTTAGAATTGTTTCTTAGTCAATTTTCTGGTTTAAATGATGGTGCCCTGTTGCAGTCACCCCTAACATTATGAAGTGTTGAGAGGTTTGTTCAAAGCCTGTCTACCTCACACACGTCAGAACAAGTCAGCACAGGATGCAGTCTTCACAACATTACACATATAATAAATATGCATTGCCCTGACACACCTGGAAATCAATAACACCTATGTGAGGATGCTGTTCATTGAGTTCAGTTCAGCATTCAACACATCACCCCTGCCAAGCTGGATTTCAAACTCAGTGACCTGGGAATCAGTACCTCCCTCTGCAACTGGACCCTGTACTTCCTGTCTAGTGACCAACACACCCCAGACAGGCAACCACACCTTCTCTACCCAGACCCTGAGCACCGGTGTCCACATGGCTGTGTACTGATTCCTCTACTCCCTCTTCACCCATGACTCTGACTGCACAGACAAACACACACATTTATATAAATGGGTCTGAGGTGGCGCGTGTCACCAGCTTCAAATTCCTCAGAATCCATGTCTATGAGGACCTCTCTTGGACCTTCAACTTCCACCCTGGTCAAGAAGGCGCAGCACCAACTCTACTTTCTGAGGAGGCTAAAAAAGGCACACATCGCCAGATCCTGGTCAACTTCTATCACTGTACCATTGAGAGCATCCTGACCAACTGCGTCAAAGTGTGGTACTGTAGCTATGGCAACTGTGCCACCTCGGATCGCAAGGCCCTGAAACCGGTGGTGAAAACCTCTCAGTATATCATCGGTGCCCAGTTCCCCTCCAGTGAAAACCTCTCAGTATATCATCGGTGCCCAGTTCCCCTCCAGTGAGAACATCCAGTGTAAACGGTGACTGCAGAGGGCACACGGCATCATCAGGGATCCCTTCCACCCCAGCCACGGACTGTTTGCCCTCCTCCCATCCAGTAGGAGCTACAGAAACCTGTATGGCAGGAGAAGCAGGCTGCGGAACAGTTTCTTCCCTACTGCAGTTACCCTGCTGAACACAACCACTCAGTGGTAATGCCCTTCCTCCATCACCCCACATTGACAGTACACTGAATTCAAACTCTCAAAGGTAACACCATCCCTCATTTACTTTTAACTTTGGGACTTAATTGATATTTCACACATTAACAACTGCATTCTAGATGCTCAATTATATTACTATGTGTTTACACTCGTACTGTATAAAAGTATACTGTTCATATACTCTAATATACTCTATACAGATAGCTCCATAATTAATTGGACAGTGTCCATTCTTTTGTTATTTTGACCCTATACTCTAGCACTTTGAGTTTGTAAGGATACAATGACAATGCGGTTAAAGTGCAGACTGTCTAAATTTGAGGGTATATTCATACATATCGGCTGAACCATAGAATGCCAGCCAACCCAGCATATAAAATGCAGTAATGAGTAAGGGTTTTGCAAAATAAAATAAATCTCAATGCTCCATGATAAAAGGATTGATCTTAAAACCTGAGCAGAATAATTAATCTATGAAATGTCACCCTAGCCCAGTAGGCTATAAGCATAAATGTAAGGTTTACTAGCCTTTTCGATAAAAGTTTTTGAAGAAAGGTGAATAGAAAATTGTGTTTAGGTGGACGTAATTAAACACATTGTTCATACATTTGGTGCTCTTTCCATATAATAATTGGACAGTGACTCTGTTTTGGCTCTGCATGCTCTGTCTTTAATTTAAGGATTTCCTCAAAATTATTGTATGAACCGTGTAGGATTTGCAACCATTTTTATATATAGACCTGAGAATTGAGGAGGTAGACATTTTAGTCACCATGAGCAAAGCTGAGGTTAAGTGTATCATAGAGTGATGAGGAGATGGTAGTAGTGGACTGGAGACACCAAGGGCAGGCGTCTTTTGACACATGGCTTCAGGTTGGGCACAGACGGTTTAACAAGCCATTACACCTGATGGGGAAACATCTGTGGGAATATTGCCAGGAACAGGAATCAGTAGAGCATGTGTTTCTGTATGGACAACATGAGTAGGAGAGAGAGAGGGATTATGAATATGCATGAGGTGAAATGGGATACAGGACCATATTATAAACAATGTTTTGACTTATAGTACTATTAGTACTATTAGTACATCTTCAGATGATGTTGTAAAGTAGTTGTTTTCATGTTTTGGGGATACAGGTTGGCAAGGTATGGTTTATCCTCCCTGAACCAACACTCCAGCACAGTAGGTGGTGGTATTGCACCAGTTTTGTAAACGGCCGTAAAACGCCAAAGAATGAGAATCCCAATGACGTAAGACCACATTTGCGGGAAATGCGGAAATTTGTTTTTGCGAATTGTTGATCTCATAGCTATTTACGTATTAATATAGCGACGCTAAGTAAACATAATATATACATTTTGTTCTTTTTCTATTTATATTTTTATACTTGACAGTAGTGATGGCGAACTGAAGCTTTCTGAACCAGTAAAGCGTTTCAATCCAATTGTATCAAAAAAAGGTTCAGTACTCGAAGCTTCAGAACTCTATGAGGACATCTGGTGGTGAAAGTTAAGGAAAGCATTGTGGCACAAACTGTTTTCACAGATATTAGCCATGAATGTCTTTGAGTCGAAGATGAATACATTTT
>JACXGM010004303.1:0-38488 GCA_016801145.1 Umbra pygmaea | reverse complement strand
CAGACCGGCACTTTGTGTGTGTTTTGTTCTACATTGCTTGCGTCATGCAGACAGGCGATTGTCGGTTTTTGTAATGTTAACCCTAACCTTAATTCTAACCTTAACCTCAGTAACGTCATATCTAACCTTAACCGTTAGTAACCTCATGCCTAACCTTAACCGTTAGTATCCTCCTACCTAACCTTAACTGTGAATGTTGTAATATAATTTTGAATGCTATGGAATTTATGGAATGTTCTCGCATAAATCCGCTAAACGAAATGTACCGGAGGAACGTAATTGAAGTACAAATATAGCCTAATAACAAAATGTGCAGTTCAAACGTAAAAACACCCTAAATATGTTGGCATATAACTTAATTTAGGTTTTCAAAATAGTTTCCTGAGAACGTAATTTGGGAGAAATTCTGAGATTTACGGTTGGTTGAACAAAAGGCAGGCTGTGGTTGATGGTTTTCTTGGTGAATAGGGTAGCTACAGTAACAGTTACTATGGCCCAGGAGTCTTTCCATCACACCTGGCTAAATAATTACATCATATTGTTCTACCACACCTGACCTGACTGCTTGACCAGTGCCCACCCACTAACATTTCAGATCATTCTATTTCCAGAGCATTCCAAATATATCCAGCAATTTGCCCCAAACCACTTTGGAGATAAATCCCTGAAGCATATGGGCTTAGGGAATTTCACGCTAAAAGGGTCAGTTGGAGGTTATGAATGGGTGGAGGGACATAAGGCTGACAAGTCTTTGGAAGTGATGTTTATTTCAAAGAATTTACCAAATCTTTAATTACCAGACCACTGTTCGCTGCTCAATTACCATAAAGCTGTGAGGATTGGAGTATTGATAAGGGATTACAACGTGAGCCAAACACGCTGAGCCAAACACGCTGCACTCTAAAGGGGCCAGTTTTTAACAGCTTAGCTAGACTTTGCTAATGTTCCCAATAGCAGAAGAGGGAACAGTGGTTAGGATTAGAAGGCTAGCTGACAGCTATATTCAATGTTAGGGCATAAAAAGATTAACATAAAACAGGCTGTATTTATTCCTTATCAATCCATTGTTTTTTTAGAGGGAAGGTCTGCCTTGTCCATTGTCAGACTATTTTATTTTCATCAGTCGGTCATTTCTTAATTTCTCCATTTGAGGAGGGAGATTGACAGGTAGTTTCAAAGGTTACCCTCACCTACCCTCCGTCAGCCTTCTGGATGTGATTGACCTACTCCACACGTTGACACAGCAGGAATCATGGATAATATCAGCCTGATCTCTTAGAAATCCGTGAAACTGCCACAGAGTATGACCATCAAAATCCGTGACAGTTCCACGGAATTGCCAAAAATTTTGTGAAATGAACACGGATTAAAATCCGTGGCAGTTTCACAGAAAAGTCCGCGATTGGCGCACAGTGAGACCTTGCTGTTAACTCGATGTAAGCCTTTCCCAAACCCCTAACCTATGGGATGAGATTAGTTTCAATATTATTTGTAAATGCAAGTACCATGATCCACAAATATTCCATGATTATGCATCTTTTTGTGCAAAACATAGCACATTTATATAAATGCCAATATACAATTTACAAGTAAAGAATTTTGTATTTGTGGATTACAAAACACATGTATAATCATGGAATATTTGTGGATCATGGTACTTGCATTTACAAAAAATATTGAGACTAATCTCATCCCATATTAACCTAACCTTAACCACTCAGAAACCTTGCTGTTAATTCGATTTAAGCCTTTCCCAAACCCCTAACCTAACCTTAACCACTCAGAAACCTTGCTGTTAACTCGATGTAACTTGTATTTAGGGAGTAAAAAATGATTAAAAAAAAGCATGTTTGCAACACGTCTGCATCGCGTTGGAATAGTTAAAACGGAATACATGTAAAGTGTCCGCCTGGATTCGAACTCGCAATCTTTGGTATGTTAGTCGCATGTTTTTACGCCCGCCCACCATCCCCAACCTGCAAACCTGCAAAATCTAAGCAATTTACACTCTGCTACGTCATCATGCAATTCTGTGAAACTGCCACGGATCTAAATCCTTAACTTCTAAATCCGTGGCAGTTTCACAGAATTTTCGGACATTCCGTGGAACTGCCACGGACTTTGAAGTTAAGTGTCCGTGGTAGTATCACAGATTTCTAAGAGATCATGTTGGATAATATACAGGAGCCATTGCTTGGAGTCCGAAAGGATTGAATAAAGAAGGACAAGCTTGTAGGGAGCAAAAGATAGGGACCGAGGGGGGGGTTATTAGCAGTGTAGGATAACGGAAGCATATACTGTAGGGAGGAAGTGGAGTTAATGACAACCAAACAAAGAGGGGAAGTGAAGCTTGGGAGTAAAGCGGACAGTTGATACCATTTCCACACACCAGAGACGAAGAGTTGAGGCAAGTTGTTAGGTACAGAACCCAAAGGGAGAAATTAGGGGAGGTAACATTAGCATAAATTATCCATTAAGGATTACAAACTTCACATGAGGCACAGACCTAATTATAAGCACTACTTGGTGTGTTGCCATGTCAGTTACAGTAGCAATACACACGCACAGAGGGACAGTTTGGGGAATATCAGGAAATCGTTTGGAAACAGTGAGATGCTGCCATAACAATACCATTGGCCAAGACGGAGAAGCCGGGGAGCTCTTTCTATCCTAATTAGAGATGACTTGTAATAACGAGAGTCATTTCTTCAGCAGTAAGAAGAATGATAATTATTCCTATTTTGCATTTCTGCTCTTGGATTAATGAGGCCCCACATGGCAGGGGCTCCTATGGAAACCAGGGTGAACTTCAAACGGAGAAACTTTTCAAGGTGAGGCAGAGAAGGAAAGCTCAGGGTCTCTGTTTGTGTCTTACTGTATACACAGACCACTAGAGAGCCGTATTTTGTGGTGCAGGATGATGCCACATACAGCTGGGTGGCTGTTATTTTATGCAGCACATTGCCAGGAAGTTGGATGATTGAGTGGAATGTAGCTTCCTTCCTTTCACATTTGTCATCCAGTTTGATTTTCTTTTTTTCTTTTACTGGGCAGTGCCAAACCGAACCCCCTCATCATGATTCTTACTATTCATCAGTAAACTATAACATTTTATATTAAACACTACAATATCAGGTATACTACATTCTATTAAACAATTATGCAGTACAATAGTATTCCTTAGTACACCAGAGGTGGTAAAAGTACTGAGTAAAAGTACTTTTCTGAAGTACTGTTCAGTTCACAAGTTTTGGGAAGTCCATACTTAAGACCAAAATAATCAGGTAAAGGGAAATTCAGATCTTAACAGTTACCTGTGAAAGGAATAGAAAGAGTGGTTACACTTTATTTGGAGAGTCCGAAATTCCATCTGTAGGTGCTCTACAGATAGTTTGTTGATGATATGACTATCAACAAACTGTCAACAAACTATCTGTTGATAAGCAACTAATTGTGTAGTTTAAGGGTAGGGGTAAGTTTAGAATATGTGTTAGGGTAATGGTTAAGGTTAGGGTTAACATTAGGGGAAGGGTTAAGGTTAGGATTAGGGTTAGGTTTAGTAGATAGTTTGTTAAAATGTTGTTGATAGACTGCAGATAATCTGTAGAGCATCTACAGATACACTTTTTGGACTCTCAAAATAAAGTGTTACCGAAAGAGTAAAGAAAATATCAAGCATGGCTTTGGTAAGATATTAATTCCCTTTACCTGATCCTTTTGGTCTTAAGTAGGGACTTCCCAAAACTTGTGAACACAGAGTACTTCAGAAAAGTACTTTTACTCAGTACTTTTACCACCTCTGTAGTACACAGTAGTCTTTTTTCATTGCTGTACAATATTGAATCAACATTTATCTTGCTAAACTAGCAAAATGGCTAAGCATTGAAAATAAATGGACAGCATCACTTTGTCGTTGTCTGCTCAACTGTTATTCGATGTTCTACCAGCAATGTTTGTCCAATATGTATTAGTGGATTTGGTGAAATTCACTATGAAGACCCGTTAGTATGCTGTACATCATGAAAATGTCGAGAGACCTAACATAACTAGGCTTGGCAGCCATCTTGTTGCTCTATGACAACAAACACATCCCAGTGCTAAAGCATTAATTAGCTGTGGTTACATCTGTGATAGGGAGTCTTAATTTTTAACTCCTCTTAGTGCTACTGAATGATTTATTAAAGTCTTACATCTGGCATAATCACACACACTAGAAGACTAGCTCGGCTCCTAAGCCATAAACATAAAACTAGCACATAATGAGACGGCCCAGATGCTTTCCCACTGACAATTAAACTAATGGAGGTAGTAGGGTCTCCGAAAGAGAGAAAGCAAGAGGTGTCTGACCCCATTTGTAACCATTGATTTCCCTACAATTACAGCATGTTTGCACAAGCCCATTCAACCAGACATTACAGTACCACCATGCGGGACTCTCAAGGGTATAGAGAATAGAAGGCAGGAATACTGGTTTCACATATAAGTTGCTGTATTATTCCTCTAAAAACCATTGGGTGATGTTTAAATAACCCCTTTTGAAACTGTGCCTTACCATTTTTGTAAGTAGGTATACTCCTTTTATACATACCAGTAGGTTACTGGACAATTTGTGATAAGAGGGGGGAATGGGAGGGGAGTAATTTCCTTGAACCATGTGAGCTGTTTGCTGTTTCAATTATGAAGGTGTTAGGATATGGGCAAATTTACCAGCAAAAAGGAAGAGAAAATTTCAAGAAGACATGATATCTGAATTTCAGTTACAGAGTCTGTGAAAATGCATGAATCATGCCTGAGACTTTGATGGTCAATTCACCCCAAAAACCCAAATCATGTAAGAAATGATGAAACTTGATGAAACTTGTTCTATCCGTAGGTTATAAACACATTTCTCCACCATTTTATGTAATAACCATCATAGCAAAAACCCACTGCCCCCACCGCCACAATCTCTTCTGGCCCAAGCTACTAAGCTTTGATTGATAAGTTTCATTTCAGAAAAGGTCTGCCCTGCAGTGGCTACCATTAGGAGAAGAGGACAACTGCTGTGCTATACCAAATGGATTTATAATCATGAGAGGTATTGAAGTAGCTAGCTAGCTAAGTACAAAAGTTGAAGATTACAAGCTTAGCCGACGTTGATCAAAACAAACCAAATTCATTCATTTGCTAAATCTACTTCCGGAGCCTTGTATATGCTGTAGCATAGGAAACGATTACTTCAGCAACATCTACATTTTAGTTATGAGTTAGTTTGTGTTATGGAAAAAAAGAGAGATGCTTTGAAAAACAATGTGTATTTGCATATTTCAATGTCTTTAATAAAATGTGTTTCTCATGTTCTGGTTGTATATTTAGTGCAGGTGATGCCATGCATAATCCCAACAGTTACTGCACAACAAATGGTGAATTTCAACTGTTCAGTGACATTTGCTCTATAAACCAAATACATTTCTTGTCATCAAACATTTAAACATTTCAGTCCCTGTTATGTAAAGGAAAAATGCCAAACACTACCTATGATGGGGATGTGGTCATGCACATTACTGGGGCCAAAAACACATCCCATGGTCCCCAACACAGCTGTCTGATATGTCTGCTGTTGGTCGCAGGGACCATTGGCCAGCCACTAAAAGGAATGTGAAAGGGTTCCCCATGGTCATTGGTACAGGCCATGTACACCGCAGAGCTTGGCAGTCAGCCCCATAGGCATGAAAAAAGAACTGTGGCATTTTGGTTTGTGTATGAAAAGGGGTATAATGGTTTACAACCTGGATTATAACATTTTTAAATATCTGCAATTCTTTGGGGTTAGGAGTTTACAATTCTCCTTGAACTCTGTATATAATAAAGTGGTTAGTGCAGTACTTTAAATTGAATCACAGAACTAAGACTAACTTTGTGTCAGCCAAAAATGATTTCAAGTTTAAATCCAAACTAGATGTCTAAATGAGTTTTCGCTGAAAGTAAAGCTAACAAACACACTGATGATTGTGTCGGAATTAGCATTAGCAATTAGCATTAGCATACATTTCTCATCAGACCCTCTGTTCAGCTGCCACACACATTGGCCTTTGAATCAGGTTGGAAATCCTTAATGACAATTCATTATTCATTAGCAGGCCCTCTGGGTTGTTTTGAGTTATGGTAATAGGGTTTACGAGATCGCTCAGTAGAGAACCGTGCTAATATATCTCTGCAGATGGTTAGCAGTGGGCTATTAACCATAAACTCTATAAAATGGTCGACTGTTTTTGGCAGCTCCCTCAATCTCAAACGCTTTGGGGTAGGGTCTCATAAATATAAAGCTATGGGACTGTGCTCAACAAACACGCCACTGAACTCATATTGCACCGATTATTCATTCACTGTGACACTGGCATGTTGAGCTTCACACATGGAGAGCAAATGTAAACCCTGGTTTATGTATGCAGTGTGCTGCAGAAATTGGGATACAGTCAATGTGTCTGAATCCAGAAGGACAGACAGCCCAGAGAGGTTATGATGAATATGCTTGGGAGATTAATGATGAGTGCATGGTGATAAATGGCTACTGTCTGGTAAATACATTATCAACTCCTAACGATATTAGTAACATACAATTACTTAGGAATGTAAAAATGTGAGTAACTTTTACTCTTCAATATTCTTTTTCTTTATTTGTGTAAACTCATCTCTGGGACTCGTATCCACTGTTAGAATGCATAGCCTGTGTGTGCTATGTTAGAAATGCAGAAGGATGTGCCTCTAGCTCTCCAGTGGGATAACACTATTGATGATGTGCGTACGCTCTGTCCAGGGTTGATTTTGGCAGCCATATTAGTCTTACTTAGTTTCACTTTTTATCAGAATCCAAAGACTCTAGACAAAAGCTGAAATGTATTTGGTCACTGCAATTGGATTCTGCAGATGATGGGATATAAGAGGTTGATTGAAATTACATGATCTCAAAGAAAGACTGAAAAGACTTAATTGAAACTAAAACTAATCATTCTAGTTTTCTATCATTTTAGTTTCCCATTTCAGTCTTTAGATTTTTTTCAAATGAAAATAGAAAAATGTAGGCAATCTTTTACTCACATCATGTGTACAATCAGATAGCCTTGTCCAACCACATACGACATGTTGTCCATAGTTATAGTAGACTTATAAATACTAAAAAGACTGAAATTACAAAAAAGCTGCAAATATCAACACTGGTTCTCACACAGCGAGCCTCTAGCTATATCATCCGTAGGGCTTATGAGATAAATATGAGGGGGAGGACTGCCTAGTTAAGGAAGTAGACAGGCCAGAGAGAAAATTACAAATAGGTTAACCTTGGATTTGCTTTTACTCTAGTTCATGATGTGCAATCAACCAATTACCGGTACCTTTACTTTGTTGGGCAACACTCACAACCCTCTTCAGTATGTTATATAAAGTATGCATTTTATCTGTCTTCCCAATTTCCTCAAATGCAATTCTATCTACAGGTTCAGGAGAACTAATGACACGCAGCAAACGTCTGTGCCAAGCCATTCTGCTTTTTTCTCAGACTGCTCTTCCAACCAGGAAGTAACATTGGTAAATGCGTGTGAGGGCACACTCACCCACCTGGGTACATCAGTCAACTTGCTAGAGCGTGATGAGACCAGGAAATCCCTGCTGACCAAGCCTATATGCTCCCCGGGGCATTGCTGGTCAATTTCAGCTAGGGACCATAGGCTTCAACTTAGACTCTAGCCAGTGTTTGAAGGCCATTACAGTTCTCTAGCTTATTTATATGTTTATACCATAGTAATAGAATCGATAGAAAGGCCATTGAGTTGCTTGGCGTGGTCATTCGGTTAGTATACAACAAAATGGTGATTGTTGTTAGTTGTCACGGTGACAACACGCAAATCGGTTTAATACAGAAGTAGGCCTCTAGATCTTTGCAATGGATTGGTACACGTAAAAATGGCTGCCGTTCTGACCATTCGGCTACATTGATTTGAATTGGAATGGCATTTCTAATCATTCAATTTCTATGGTTTATACTATACTTCTATCTCTGCCACTTCCCTAACTGTACATTATTAAAAACTGGCTCACAGTATAGCCCTTTAAGGATAATCTTTTCATTTTTTATTTCTGCATAGAATTATAGAAACAAATCTAACTGATGTTACGGTAGCTCTGGCCCTGAAGCACGGAGATGCATATGCATGATACCATTTAAACGAAAACATTTTAATATTCTGGGAAGTTTGAAACTAAGGAAATCTATCCCCAGGAGGATAGGTAACAATTTTACTCTTAGTTGTCATCTGTTGTTAACAAAGCATGTGATTAATACAATTTCAATAGATTGGTGGTGGATGAGGTGGGCTTTCCCCCTCACTGTGTGAAGCGCTTTGAGTTCCTTGGAAGAAAGGCGCTATTTAAGTTGAATGCATTATTATTATTAATATTTCAATCATGGTGTTCTTGTTCAACTCACAAACTGTCACCTCAATAGTTTAGCTAGTTAACTAGCTAAGTAGTAAACGTTCAAATGTTCGATTCTTTTGAAAATTGGTTAAAAGTCTAACATGAATTATTGCATCCATTGCCTGAAGTACATCGTCATATTCCCAAATTAACATAAAATCTATGAATACACGTACTGTATGCGTCCACCTCAGACGTAGATGTATCTAAAGCAGAGAGGACCACATGTCCACCTCATGTCCACGGCTTTGGAGTCAGTCGTGTCCATCCCATCTGGTTTATCTCTACTCACTCCAGATCTTCAATACTCTCCTTTCATTCCCCCCCCATCAAAAGCTCATTCAAATTCAAGAGGCATTTGGCTAAATGTAATGTCAGTTGCAATTACAGAACAAGTCAAACATCATCTATCCAAAGAACAATGAAATTAGACGGTGACAGGACTCTCTCTCTCTCTTTCCCTTTCTCCTGCACCCTCGATCCTGCTCTATTTCTCCCCTGCAGCATGGCCTTATTAGCTATTGCCCAAGGCATTTTGGTAAATGAGAATGAAAAATGAAATCCATACATGGATCCAGGATTAAAATTGTACTCATGGAGCATGGGCTGAATGGAGGAGAGAGATGAAATGGGTGGGTGGGGGAGTCAGACAGAGAGCGAAGGGAGAAAGGCATACATATGTTGGCATTTGGGAATGGACTTGGGAAAGAGAGCGAGAGAGAAAATATAATGGATTCCAATAACAGTACCTCCTGAGGGAGAGTAGAAAGACTGTGGTTCCACCAGGGATGCCCTGTAATGCCCCCTGTAAACACTAAACACTGTCTACCACAAGCTAGTGTCCTTTTACAACATGCTACAAATAATCTCTAAACAGTCAATTTTCAGCCTGTTAACTTTAATGGGATTTGAATAGATGGTGAGAGCCTGTTAATATCAATGGTGTTGATCATCTGCACAAGGGCACCGTGTCTGGTCGTTATGAATGCATAAACTAACATTGATTGCATCAACTGGCTCGTATAATATGACAGGACATAATGCAGCGAGGCCTGAGCTCTTCGGATGGTCATAAAGTAAGGCGTCCGTTTTGGGTATCTGTAGATGAAATGCATATCTGGTTGTTGTTTCAACATATTTACATTTTAGTCACTCATAGATTAGATTTGATATATGAGTACCCTGTTCAAGAGCTCAACAACAGATTTGTTTTACCGTACCTTGTCAGCTCTGGAATTCAACCCAGTGACCTTTAGGTTCCTGGGCTAATTATGTACTTATCAGTGCCCATTGTCATATTTCCTTCCTATTCAAAGATGGCCATTGAAACCAATTCCACTCTGTATTTTCATTGAATCCTTCTAATCTGAGATCTATTTAGAACTGCTACACCAGGTGGTTGCAATTAATGATGAGGTAGAACAGACATCCAGCAGGCTCTGGCCCTCATAGGTTACCTTGTCCCTAACGTTTAGACTCACCACAGTCAGCTAACCACTAATTAACGCCAAACTTACCCAAATATAGTTTGTTTGATGGGACTCAAATGAACAGACATATCTGAGATGCAACACAGTAACAAATCACTACAAACACTCACTGTCAAACTCATGGAAACCCATGTCATTTCTCACAGAAACATAGGCACGACATTGGTAGACATTTCAACAGTATCTGATGTGGTGAAATATTTTTGGCAAGGACCGAAGGACGAGTCAACTCGTCAATCTCACGAATGCAATGTGATCACAAAACAGGGATTTGCAGCTGGTGAAATCAGATTCTTATTCCTTAATTAATACTGATATGTGAATAAGGGAGAATGCTACAAATAAAGTGACATCTCAAATGATTTGGTCTTGGTAAATAGACAAAAAACATGTCCATGTGGTTTAGCAGCTGGATCAAAATATGTGAGATATCCAGCATTAGAAGCAAAATTGTTGTAAAACAAAAAAAATTCTATAACAATTATTGACACATCTGCATATAACGCATTGTGCACTATCCCCTTACAAAGATAATAGCACATAGTCTTGAACTATAAGGATTGATGTGCATAAAGAACACTTAAAAATGGTTCTGAGACTATTCATCCATGCAGAATCTTTCCAGATTCTTCAGAGCCTTTGGTTCTCACTTGTGGACTCTCCTCTTCAGCCTAGCCCACATGTTTGTATTAATGACATTTAGGTCATGGCTTTGGGATGGCCATTTTAAAAGAATGTTTCTGTATGGAGGATGTTTTATTAGGGGTAGACAGGTTGATGCTTAGGTAATCCAACACAAGTGCTTTGCCACGTCGCTCTGGAGCAACTCTTTGTGTGTAAGTCGGGCGCCTGTGATTCCAATCACATTTGTATAGTTGAAGAATGTGTAACCTCCCTCATATGTATTGACTTAAGGCATCCATGTTGAACGAGCAGAGTGATAACAATCGGACGGCTTGCGACACGTGTTTGGAGGAAGCATGTGATCGATCGTCAACCATCTGAGTGTTCCTGCTGAGAGTTAGCTGATAACACAAGGCCTAAAGGGATTTGGACATGACAAATTGTCAGGAAATAAATAAATATAAGATTTAACTTATAATATTTTCTGGAGGTGGCAATAATGGTGGCATTTCATGGACACATATTGATTTGGAAAATGTATTACAATGTACGATGTACACAAGCCTCTCTAAAGATAAGCTGAGTATTCGTTTTGTAAAAGGGTTTAAATGTATTTAGTCAAAAAAGTTTTCACACATCAATTCTTGGCAGAAACCTATCTACATAAAACAAAGTGTGGATTACCATGACACAACAGAAAAATCCAATCTCAGCTAAAGCAGAACTAACATAGACTAGAATTTAACGCCTTTAAAAGATGTGATACTGTTTCCTCATAAAACAAAGTAACTTTCTTTGTTAAAGCTTTAAGCTTTAGGCCAAAACCAATGCCATCCTTGTTTTCCAGTTTCTACTGATCAAAAAGTGTACTGATGACTTCATAGTTCTATTCATTAGGTCTTGCCAATCGTTAGGTCAAGCATTTGTTTCTGAACACACCCTTAACATTGACATCTATCACAGCCAAAAACCATACAAACATTTAGGCAAATTAAATGGTGGTTTTGTGACCACTGTCTATTGCAGAACTCATCATAAAACATAAAAATTTGAATTTTGTGAAATTATGGTTAGTTCCTTATATAGGCATATTCCCAAGTCAGACACGCAAAATTGTGTACAACAAACTCACAAGGATTTGACAGAATAATAGAATGTGAAGATGAACAGGACCTTACATTAAATATAGCAGGTGTAAAAAACATTATCAGTGATTGTGATTTCATTTCTAAAATGAAGCAAATATACACAATTATTGCTATCATTGTCACGAACCCTGCTCCCTGAGCCCGGTTTCTTTGTTGTCTGTCATGTTTTGTTCAGTGTTGCCTGTTCTAAGAGGAGTGGGTGGGGCAGTATTTCTGTTTTTGCATCTGTTTTTGAACACCTGCCTGCCACCACTCACCTTCTCAATCACCTGGAATCCTGGAACTACTCACCTTCATCTCCTGCACCTGTGCACCGGACCATCTACCATCACCACCGACCACTATTCCATCTGCCATCTACCTGGAGACACATTCCCTCATCAATATATTCCAACCAGCTCTCTTCATCTACAACAACCAATAAAACACACAATTTATACTTACATTGCCTGGTCTGCTTTTCGGTCCTCTCCTCACAACCCTGACGGTCCTAATCTGGACAGAATTTCAAACCAGCGTGATATCCTATTACAAATCAGCCTGCAATTATATTTGACAGACTCTAGTAGCCCCAATTATAAAAGTTAACATGTTAACAAATGATTATATCTGGGGGTTTATTTTGGTGAGGTTGAGCTGTCAAATCACAAAGCATTCAGTTAAAATTATTTCATTTAAAGAGTTGTTATTCTAACATAAACTTGATAATTACATTATGTCATTGTAATGAATGTATTTTCAAATGCAATGGGTTTTCTTGGTTTAGTTGTACCTCATTTGCAACAAACCAATACAATTCTGTTCTAAATGCCTTATTCATCTGCGCTACTGTGTGTAGCTATCATATAAAATGTTGACCTAATAATGTATGTCTCATCCTCTGTACATCTGTGATAGTCCTTGTTACGTAGGGCAAAGGCCAAAGGTTAAATAATTATTATTACTATTATTCTGGTGGGAGTTGGGAGGCTACATTTTCCTCAGATAGCATATTACCATGATATAAATTATGCAAAATGTGTATCAACAAGCCATCAAATCACCATGTTGTTGTTCACTTTTGCTGTTCACATTTCTACCTAAAGTCACAACCAAAAACAATGTAATAAGCATTATGACTTGAAATTCAGCACTGTAAAAAAACGTCTTAATTCTAAAACGAATAGAACAGTAAGTGGATTTGATTAATTTTCAAAGGTATGAAAGCATTGTAAAACAGTTCGGCCAGCCATTTGGTGTCTTGTAACTGTTGTGCACTGGAAAATATTCATAGATGATAATGGACCCAGGCAAAGTAATTTGTTTGAAGGAAAGGAATATTCAATATACATGTTATTTAAACCTGTGTAGGTCTATATTTGGGAAAGTTGTGCACTGTCTCTTTAAAAAGAAGACTTGGGAGGTGTGAAAGTGCAGTCAGAGATGTTGTGTCAGAGAATCTTAGCTGGATAGAGCTAGAAAAAAGTCTTATTCATTTTCTTTGTGGGCATATATACAGTTGCAAAACTAAATGGAAAGTAATTTGCATGGAAAATTGTTTTACTAATATAATGACATTTAATACATTTTAGTAAGCGTTGAAGTCCGCCTGTCAGTAGGTTGATATTTTGGCCTCTGAAAGGGTTATACTTATACCGTCTTACAGTAAAGGTCTTTATAGTTTTGGATTGAGAAGAGTCTTGGCTAAAAGATGAATAACATCCAACATTCTGAAACATTGATGTTCATGTGTGATGTCATATATAGCAAAAATAAATAAATACAAAAACGAATGTTACATTTTTAGTTAATTATTTTAGAATACGTATTTTTCAATGTTTCCCCATACGTTTTTATTCTGTTTTGTGAGAAAGAAAGACGGAGACCTGTGCCCCTGACTTGATTACCATTTCAGTTATCCTCTTCCGCTAATTTCCTCAGTCACAGAACATATGCATGCTTCTTTATTAAATTACATCTCAGGTTTTGCGTCTCTGGGAAGGGGATGAACATTTGGCTGTTTTTAGCACAATGTCTGGCCATTATGAATATCTGGTCATGCGTATGGTCTTATAATGCTCCTTCTGTCTTACAGGCCTTTGTTAACAGAATCTTTCGGAAATGGTTGAGTCATGAGGTATGTTGAAATCATCTTGGAGTATCCCGTTGTTCCTTGGGTGCTTGGGAGGATGTTGGAACATGACTAAAACGTCAAGGCTGAGAAGTGTTTATTTTTCCAGTATTCCGTCTCTTTCCTGGGTTACTGAAGATGGAGGGGTCGTGCATTGAGGCTGTGCGTAATTGTCTGACCCCCGGTTTTGTTTGATTTGTTCATTGCAAACAGCTGAATGTCTGTACATTTTTACATTAAATCCAATTTACAATGGGGACAGGATAAATTATTTAGATTGAAACTGTAAATATTCTACCATTAAATGTAAATAATTTTAAAGATAAAATTATTTAAAATGATAAATAGGCTTGTAAATAAACAGTCTTTAATAATGCGAAAACACTCTGTAAAAAATAACACACCACAATGGGTAAAACATAACAATATATATAGAAAACACAGTGGAAATGCCATACACTCACAAACCTAAATGGAGACAATTTTTCACAACACTAACACAATACTTAAATACACTTGGTGAGTGAAAATAGGTGTTTCAGATGGTGACGAATAAATGCAAGCAATCTATTGGATAACAGAGAACAAGTGAATAGTCCTATGACAAAAAAGCGGGAATACAGACACCTGACACAAAAACAAATACAGGGGAAAAACCTAGTCCTCAACCAGCTCTCCTGAGGAGTTGCTCATGACAGTAGAGATCTAAAATTTTAAACCCTAACTATTTCTAGCAACTATTGACACAGCATAATATCTTTCTGTTGATTGTGTCTGTAACCCTTCGATAAAACAATTTAGAGGTAACTTCACAAAATGTTCTGTGAAAATTCAAAGCCAGATTTCCTCATTGCATAATGTGAGTAAACTCACCGTAGTAAATACACTCTTATCACATTCTCATCTTCAACTTTTCCAGGGTTGGGTCATGGGGGCAGCAGCTCTAGCAGGGAACACAGACCTCCCTTTCCTTGGCCACATAACCAGCTCTGACTGGGGAATCCCAAAGCGTTTCCAGGCCAGTGTGGAGATATTATCTTTCCACCTAGTCCTGGTTCTTCCCTGAGGCCTCCTCCTAGCTGTACGTGCCTGGAACATGTCCCTAGGGAGGCGCCCAGGTGGTATCCTTACCAGATGCCTGAACCATCTCAACTGGCTCCTATCTATACAAAGGAGCAGCGACTCTACTACGAGTTCCTCACGGATGACTATCCCTAAGGGAATACCCGACACCTTCCTGAGAAGGAAGATTTTGGACAATCTCGCTTTTGCGGTCATGACCCAGCCTTCATGACCATAGGTGAGGTTAGGAACGTAGATTGACTGGTAGATCTAAAGCTTTGCCTTCTGGCTCAGCTTTTTTTTCATCATAATTGTGCAGTAAATCAAATGCAACACTGCCCCCGCTGCTATGATTGTCCAGCCAATCTCATGCTCCATTGTCCCCTTACTCGCAAAAAAGACCCCAAAGTACTTAAACTCCTTCACTTGGGGTATGGACTCATTCCCTACCTGGAGTACGCACTCCACCGGTTTCCTGCTGAGAGTCATGGGCTCAGATTTAGCAGTGATAATTCTCATCCCAGCCACTTCACACTCGGCTGCGGACCAATCCAGTGTGTGCTGAAGGTCAATGACCGATGATGCCATCAGGCCCACGTCATCCGCAAACAGCAGTGATGAGATCCTCAGCCCACCGAACTGCAACACCTCTCCACCATGACTACACCTTGATATCGTCATCATTAATATTATGAACAGGATTTGTGACAAAGTGCAGCTCTGTTGGAGGCCCACTCCCTCCAAAAACGAATCCAATTGACTACCAAGAAACTGAACACTGCTCTCGCCTTGAGCGTACAGAGATTGGATGGCCCTGAGAAGAGATCGCCAAACCCCATACTCCCGCAGCACCTCCCACATTATCTCTGACATACACCTTCTTCAGATCCACAAAACACATAAACTGGATGGGGATAATTCTAGGGCCCCTCCAGGATCCTTGTGAGGGTAAAGATCTGGTCTAATGTTCCAGGTCCGCATTGTTCCTCTTCAATCTGAGGTTCGACTATCGGCTGAAATCTCCTTTCCAGCACTTTGGAGTAGACCTTACCAGGGAGGCTGAGAAGTATTGGCACATACTCTCTGGTCCCCGTTTTAGAATAGAGGAACCAATATCCCAGTCGGCCACTCTTTGGCACTGTCCAGACTCCCACGGAATGTTGAAGAAACATGTCAATCAAGACAGCCCCTCCCTACCGAAAGGTTTCTGGATGGATCTCATCAGTCCCCGGGGCTTTGTCACTGTGGATTTGTTTGACTACCTCAGTGACCTCTGCCAAGGCAATTGACGATGACCCTCCATCAGCTTCCACCGCTCTGCCTCTATAATAGAGGGCGTGATAGTCAGATTCAGGAGTTCCTCAACATACTCCCTTCACCGCCTGATTACCTCCTCAGCTTGAGGTGAACAGTGTTCCATCCTTACTGTACAGAGCTTGGATGGTTCCCTGTTTCCCCGATCTGAGGTGCCAAATGTTTTTTCCAGAAACACTTTGGTGCCAACTGAAAGTCCTTCTCCATAGCCTCTCTGAAATTCTCCCACACCCACAGCTTTGCCGCTGACATGGCAGAGCCTGCTGCCCTTCAGGCATATTGGTACCCTGCAACTGCCTCCGGAGTCCTCTGGGAAAACATATCCCTGAAGGAGTCCTTCAGTCGGACCGCTTCACTGACCACCGGTGTCCACCATGGTGTTCAAGGGTTACCACCCCTTGAGGCACTTAATACTTTGAGACCACAGCTTATCATCGCAGCTTCAGCAATGGATGCTTTGAACATTGCCCACTCCCCAGCCAAACTCCACAGGGATGGCAGAAAAGCTCAGCCGAAGGTATGTGTTGAAGATCATTCAAACAGGGGCCTCCTCCAGATGTTCCCAGATCACCCGCACTACACATTTGGGCTTACCACGTCTGTCCCGAGTCTTCCCCCACCCTCTGATCCAACTCACCACCAGATGGTGATCAGTTGACTTCTCCGCTCCTCTCTTCACTCAAGTGTCAAGAACATACAGCCTCAGATCAGACAATACAATCACAATTTCGATCAACAACCTTCATCTTAGGCTGCTCAGGTACCATGTACACATATGAGCATCCTAATGTTCTAACATAGTGTTTGTTATAGACATTCCATGACTAGCACAGATGTCCAACAACAAACGCCCACTCAGGTTTAGATCAGGGAGGCCGTTCCTCCCAATCGCCTCTCCAGGTGTCTCCATCTTTGCCTATGTACACATTGAAGTCTCCCAGCAGAACAATGGAGTCCCCTACTGGAGCCCTGTGCAGGACTCCATTCAGGGTCTCCAAGAAAGCTGAGCTGCTGTTCGATGGATATGCACAAACAACAGTCAGTGTTTTCCCCCCACCACCCTTAAGCGTAAGGAGGCAACCCTCTTGTCCACCAGGGTAAACTCCAATGCAGTGGCGCTAAGCTAAGCGCTAAGCTGGGGGTTTATAAGTACATGGTGTGCACAACTATTAGGCAAATTGTATTCTTTAGGATTAATTTTATTATTGAACAAATACAGTGCACTTGGTCAATCCAAAATGTAAATACGCGTCAAACCTGAATAGTTTAAAAAGTTAAAGTGAGGTCTTGGCTTTCAGTGGAGAATGTATGTGTGCACGATTTTTTGGCAACTATTAGTGTGCAGAATAATTATGCAGCTAAATGAAATATGAAAAGTTTCCTATCTCACTTGTTGATTTTCATCTGTTAAAGTGAGAATATTAAACTAACAACTCAAAAATTTACAAATAAACATTTCTGACATTTCAAATCAAATCAGTGACACCCTTCTTTTCAATAACAGTCATAAGCTTTCCATTCATGGAGTCTGTCAGTTTTTTGAGCTGATGACGATCAACTTTTTGTGCAGCAGCAACCCCAGCCTCCCAGACACTGTTCAGAGAGGTGTACTGTTTTCCTTCACTGTAAATCGACCATTTAAGAAGCAACCACAAGTTCTCAATAGGGTTTAGGTCAGGTGAGATAGGGGCCATGGCATTATTCTTTCATCTTTAAGGCCTTAACTGGCTAGCCATGCAGTGGAGTACTTCGATGCATACGATGGAGCATTTTCCTGCATAAAAATCATTGTCTTCTTTAAAGATGCAGACTTTTTCTTGTACCACTGCTTGAAGACTGTCTTCCAAATACTGTCAGTAGGTTTGGGAGTCCATCTTCAACCCGAAAAGTTCCAACTAGCTCATCTTTAATTATACCAGCCCCTACCAGTACCCCACATTTACCAGAGGTGAAGAGAGTACAAAAATATTCTACTTAAGTAAACGTACTGTTACTTTGTTGAACTTTTACTGAAGTACAAGTAAAATTACTTGTATAAAAATCTACTCAAGTAAAACTAAAGAATTGGCGCAAAACAACGTTAGAGACCTTTTATGTTAAAATGAGAAGTTTTGAGAATGTTTTCGCTTCATTATTATTATTAGACTATGACAGTTGTCTTGTAATGTAGATGCATTTTTGATGAATGAGAGCAGTCAATGCTAATCTCCTGTGACCACTTCATAATAAAAGTGAAATTGTGTTTCACCAGAGAAATGCTTTTAGTGTAAAGCTGCAGCAGCAGGAAATATTCAGTTTGCATTAGCGGTAACTTAATGCAACATTTTTTCACAGCTTACACTGCATGATAAAACTGATGTTCTCTTGCACTTGAAGTGTTCGCAAGTTTTTCCTTTTTTACTCAGTAATGGATGAGATTGAAAATGTAACAAAGTACAATACTTTAAACAAAACATACTTAAGTAAAAGTAAAATTACAGATTTAAAAAACTACTTCAAAAAGTACAAGTACACAAATAAACTACTCAATTACAGTAACGTGAGTAATTGTAATTAGTTACTTTCCACCTCTGACCTCCACCTTACTGGAGTCTGAGTCAAAGTGGAGCTCTGTGGCCGTTACTGATCCAGCCACTGGCCCATCCATCTAGTCTGTCAAGAGTCACTCTCATGTCATCAGTCCATAAAATCTTAGAAAAATCTGTCTTCAATAATTTCTTGGCCCATTCTTGACGTTTCAACTCATGTGTCTTGTTCAGTGGTGGTTTCAGCCTCCCTTACCTTGGCCATGTCTCTGAGCACTAAACACCTTGTACTTCTGGGCACTCCAGGTAGTGTAACAGGTGTCCCAGGGTGGTGTCCCAGGCTGTACTCATATTATTCTGAAAGAACAGAGGATATATCAATCTTACTGGAAAAAATAAAAGAACAACGACAACACTATATACACCTGTCTTTGGTCTCCCTCCTTCTATTCACCCACACTGATTGTGACAGGTAGGGTGCAGTTCTGGAATATGACAGCACTGGAGGATAATGTGTTCCTGGTAGTTTCACTTTGAGTATTCTCAAATCTTTGACAGTTAATTTGCGTCTTTGCACAAATACACATCACCTGATATGCTTAAATCCAATAAGAATTCAAGTTTATACAGCTGAGAGTTGGAACATATGCATACTAATGATGATACGGTCAAAATGCTGACTTGCCTAATAATTGTGCACACAGTGTAAGCATATTTATTTAACGATAATGTAAAGAATAATCCAACAATCTCTTCAAAATATTAACTCTAATAATGTAATTGTTTCAATCTATGTAACACAATGGATAAATGTGCCCTGATACATAACATAATATACACATCTGACAGACAAGATTTATTCATCAACCTATAAATCAAACAGCATCATAATAATAAATATTGCTATCTACAGCATAAAGATTGTTCTGCTTTTTCATTATATGAATTAAACCAGATGAAATGCCTAAACATGTCAAACATGTCAAAGAGTTGTGTGTTTAAAAGGAAATGTACATTTTGGGTGGAGAAATAAGGTAGGTCGTTTTTCAACACATGTGAACAAGAAAAGGAAAATACAAAGTTAAGAGACGTAAAACAAGTTAGCAACGTTTAAATACACTGGCCATAGCACCAACATAAAAGGCAATGGTGGTGTCAGAAGGCTCATTGGTTAAGAAGTCAGACTTGTAGTCGGAAGGTTGTTGGTTTGATTCCCTACTGGGCCCAGTGTCCTTGGGTGGCCTTTAACCCTAATTAGCTCCAGGGGGTTGTCCATGTACTCACTCTGGATAAGAGCATCTTTTAAATGACTAAAATGTAAATAATATGTCACCCCTTTTTAGGTAATTGGTACAAATATTCAACGTTCCCACATCACACCATTCCTGGCTCAGCTGCAGCTTTCAAATCCTGCCCATCCTGTGTCTGGATCACGATATTAAAGAAGCTGTCTGATCACAGGTTTTCCACAAATTGAGCCATGCACAATGCAAATTAGGCATAGAGGACAGCATTTTCTTTATCAACATCATGGTCAGGCTGTGTGAATAATGAATGCTATCTGATCTGTAGAGTTTTGTAATGATTCGAGAGGTTCATTATGCAATCTCTTAGTGATTTTTTAATATCAAGTCTATATCTATAAAGATTAATCACAGAATGGAGAGAATTAACAATATGTGTTTGGGTGTCACAGTCGCCTCTGCAGGGGAGCTGGTATGAGGACTAGTTTCTCCCCTGTATGTTATTTGTTTAGGTGTTCGTGTATTTCCCGCTCTTTTGTTCTTAAGACTTTATCACGTTTCCATTGTCCAATACATCCATATCAATTATCTGCCACAGCTGAAGAAACTATGTAGTTATCTGTCTCTATAGCCTTTTTTAATCTGTTATTAGCAGTTGGTCATTGTTGCGTGTAGTTCAGAGTTTTCGTGTGAATAATACATTGCTGAAATGCATTTTTCCCATCGTGATTTGCTTATTTTTTATGTGTGTGTTTTGCATATTAATCACCAATTACTTTCAGCTCTCTCCTTTGCGTTTGTCATACTCCTTCTCACAGACCAGCATGGAATATTATTACATTTGGATTTTAATTAGAAATATACACAAATTATAAAATAATTATAAATACAATGCAACAAATTGCTACATACATACATAGAAAAAATTAAGGGAACACTCAAATCACACAACGAGTCTCGATGAACGAAACATTTTAAAGATCAAAATCTTTACTGAACATTTGTGTAATTCATTGAGAAGGAAATGACATAACAATGGTCAATGGAAACCAAAATCACAAACCGATTAAGAGCTGGATTCAATCTCACACTGACAATCAAAGTAATCAATTGTCACAGGCTGTTCCAACTCGTGTGAATTTCATCACGGCAACTTATAATGTGACTCAGTAGTGTGTATGGCCCCCACGTGCCTGTAGGCACTCCCGACAACGTCTGGGCATGCTCCTGATGAGACAATCCTGGGGGCATCACCACCCAGCACCTGGATCAGGGCGTCAGTGAGCTCCTGGACAGTTGCACCGATACCTAATGTCCCAGAGGTTCTCAATTGGATTCAGGTCTGGGAAACATGAGGGCCAGTCAATAGCATCAATGCTTCACCATCCAGAACCTGCCTACACACTATGGGCACAGCAGTCAGGGTAGCGTTGGCTAGAACAGGTTTTTGCAATCCTCCAAAGATATGCCTCCCCAGACCCTCACTGACCCACCGCCAAACCACTCATGCTGGATGATGTTGCAGGTAGCACAGTGTTCACCACAGCGTCTCCAGACACTTTCACCTCTGTCACATGTGCTCAGTGTGAACCTGCTCTCATCTGTGAAGAGAACTGGGTGCCAATGGCGAACCTGCCAATTCTGGTGTTCTCTGGCGAAAGCCAATTAAGCTGCACATTGCTGGGCTGTGAGCACAGGTCCCACTAGAGGACATCAGGCTCTCATGGAGTCTGTTTCTGACAGTTTGGTCAGAAACATGCACACCATTAGCCCACAGGAGGTCATTTTGTAGGGCTCCGGCAGTGCTCCTTCTTTTCCTCCTCGCATTGGAGCAGATTTTGGTCCTGCTGCTTGGTTTGATGCCCTTCTTCGGCTCTGTCCAGGTCTCTTCGTGTAACGGCCTGTCTCCTGGTGTCCATCTCCTCCATGCTCTTTAGACTCTACTGGGAGACACAGCAAACCTTCTTGTGATGGTTTGTATGTGCAATCCTGGAGGAGCCAGACTACCTATGCAACCTGAATGGGCTGCAGGTACCTTCTCATGATACCAGTAGTAACAAGAACACTAGCAAAAACGAAGATAAATCAGTCAGGAAGGCTAAGGAGAGAGCAATTGTCTTTGGCCACCACCTGCACAACCATTTCCTTTTTGGGGGCTGTCTTGCTGTTGCCTCTACAGTGCCCCTGTTGTCATTTTCATTTGTACCAAAACAGGTGACATTGATTCACAATAGCTTATACTTCCTAACTGGACTGGTTTATTTGACGTGGTGGTATCTGTGATGATTGTGTAAGTCTTTTTTGGTATAAAGTATGAAGAACAATGTACCACACCTTCAAGAGCAGTAGCATGTACATGGAGAGTGAACATGGAGAGTGAACATTAAGGCTTAAACAGTAACCAGCAAATAAACATGAAAATATGCAAGAATGATTTATGACCCTGAAGGTCACACGTTTCTTGTGGATTTACCGTCTTCATTTCCAACTCCAGCCAGCCCTATTCATTCAGCTGACAGTGCAGGACTGGGCCGATACGGGTTGGCTGCAGTCTTCGGGTCTGCCGGAATTCCCTCTTGTTAGCAGCTGCTGACTGAGTATAAGTCAAACAGGCTTAACATCAAATCAGTGCATATTGCTGTGATTCATAAATTAATAATTTAAGTCACGTAAGTTACTGCTCAACTGGGACAAAAATCCTTCTCACACTTCTTCTTTTCACATCAAAGAGAAATATAAAAACCGGAAAACAGTTTTCTGCACTAAAACAGTATATTAGTTCAGATAGGAAAGGAGTACCCAATCTATCGGGAAAACACTGTGTAAATAATATTTGTAATTTTGAGTAATTCTACTGTATACAAAAAACTAAGGAATTTTAAAATAATCATGGCAAGTAAGACAAATTTAAGTCACAAAAGTGTGGCTACGAGTGAAACACGTGATCTTTTGTTCAGAGAGAGAGCTCTGTATTCCCAGATTAACGTTAGCACACTGTTTATTCTAAGGGGAATGCCAGACCAAAATAATAAATATGGAAAGTGTTTTTCACAAGTCAGAAGTACAAGAATATCATCCCAGTAAGGATTCATGTGAATATCACCTATATCTACAACCATAACCCAAGGACACAGAGCTTATGATCTACCCTGGTCAATGCTGCAAATGAGGACCTGTTCTCAGACGAATTCCCTGGTTAAGTAAAGAAATATATAGATAACTGTGCTCCCTTTTTGATAAATTAACTATTGTCTCTCCTCTCTTCTGCTCAATTTTAATGCAACAGAGACGTGTTCAGGCAAATGCAATCAATTGTCAATATGAACTGCTTCACTTAAAGTACTTAAAGGAACAAAAACATGAACAAGAATAGCTCACTTAGTGACAGAGTTGGTGTAGTGGTCTCAGATCCCAACTCTAAATCATGTGTCCTGACGATGGAAGTTGGACCCCTGGCTCAGCCAGTGTCTCTGCCCTTTTTCTCTGTCCCCCTGGCTTTCTGCTTCCGCCTGTCCTAACAAATAAAATATATTAAAAAATTACTGTATAAGGGAGCTGGATAAATACTAAGCTAAATTTATAAAAGCCTAAATTACATTTATTTTTAAGATTAAAAATATATAAAACTGAACATGGCATGCGCAAATGTTTGGGCACCCTTAGTAATTGGTAACACATCCTTGGCTGATATAAATGCTTCAAATATTTTCTGTAGCCAGTTTTTCTATTCTTGACTTTATATTATTTTCACAATTTTATTTGTGGAACTCTACCTGTTCTAAAAGATTCTTGTGTCTCCTTGCATGCACTGGATGTTTAAGATCTCCCCACAGATTTCCAATTATATTCAAATTTGGTGACTGAGTTGGCAATTCCAAAACCTTTGTCCTCCTTTCTTGTAAATATTTCATATGGTTGATTTTAAGGTATGTTTAGTAGCATTCCTGAAATGTCCATCATATCTCCTTCATTGTCCTGACTGTTGGACTTTACCTTGTAAGAATTCCCATGTTTATTTGAATCCATTCTTCCCTCCACTTTCACAATATCACCAGTTTCACTTCAGGCTGCCACACAAACCAAAAGCATAATGGAGCCATTCCAGTGCTTAACATTTTTTATATTTTTGCTTAGACTTCAACTTTTACATTTAATTTCCATTTCTCGACAACGATTCTGACAGTTCAAATTGGCAGCTGGAAGTATTTATAGTGTTTTGATAGCCTTTTCCTGTTTGGTAAAAGTCAAATATCTTCAGAGGAGCCCAGACAGAACAACCATCACAGTCGGACAGATTACAAGATATAAAAATACTTCGGAGTGATGGTTAACAGCAGGAATTAATTTCACCTAACTAATTACAACTAACATTTTCTTTTTACCTGTGCGTTGGTGTGTTTCTCATACTAACATGACTCCTTGCTCTCTACCTACAAGTCTCACTGCTATGTGGTCTCCCAGATTATCAAAGTGTACGTAACTGCTTTAGACATTTCACACATATTTAATAATTTATAACCAGAGATTATGCCAACCTACCAATAATATTCAAATGACCATGTTAATTTAATTTGTAATATTTTTGTGTATACCTTTCATGTTTCCTTTGTTAGGGACATTGAATAAACAAAGCAAATTGTTGACTTTTATGTAAACTCACGTATGAATGTTACACCTAACTGTGTTTTGCGAAGATAAGGGAGTATGATGCACATAATTAATCGCAAAAACAAACCACATCAGAACAAGAAATCAGACAAATACATCAAAGTAGATTATACTTTATTTCTCCCACCTCCCAAATGAATGTGTAATTAAAAATTAAACAAGACATGAGACAAAATGTCACTCTCTGTTTGTGTTTTCATTATGAGCACAATAATACATGCTTTTATCTCTATACCCTTTCAAAGCCTCTGAGCTTCAAACAAATTGCAGGAGTTTATTGAAGTAATTAGATTTTTTTTGCATTTTGGATGACACTCACTAAGGTGCTTCAGCTCACTGACAAACTCTCATTTTTTAGAAACACTTGCTGTAAGAATTCTCCCTCGGTGAGGGCAATGAAGCACAACAGAGAAAGCTTGGGGGATACAGTGTGCCTGTTTTTGACTAGGAGTCAGACAAGAATGTATCAAGTATAAACATAACCAAACATAACCACACATCTTACAACTTTCCCAGAGGGCATTATTAAAGAAGTATTATGATTTATTTTCCTGCATGTTGATTGATTGGCGTGCCTATTATGTTTACACTTGTGTGTGTTTGATTATTCTATTAGGGTAATAATAGAAGCCTAATTATGAAAGATCTAGACTACTACAGTATGAGTCATAGTAACTACACAACCAGTATCCAGCACAGAAATGTTTCTAATATCTTTTATCATATTTTCCCCATAGTGTTTTTTTTAATCAATTCTAATATGGTCCTGCAGGCATACCATAGTGTGGCATTTTGATAACCATGTAAATATTTTGTTGAGTTTATCAATATACTGTACTGTCAGGTAATACCCCAAACAAATAAAACATTAATTAGTTATCCTACTAAAAATAATAATCTTACATTGGACATCAGTAACATGGATCTGTATGACCTGATCGTGATAAGTTGAACAATAGCATATCTACATTTACTATATAATAATAGTTATATTGGAGCTGTAAGGTGGCCAATCAAATACTGTTTGGGTTCCACCTGCAGGTCTTTCCCGCCTAGGCTACTAGCCTGTTTTAGCAGTAGCTAACCATCCTAGCTATGGGTTCAAACAGGGTTAGCCCATGTTAGCTTGAAACCCTTATACTCGGTCCATAACTGATATGGAGGCTCCATTCACAAAACACAGTTTGTAAATAATTCGATTCAACAAGCACATTCATCAGAACCCTTTCTCCCATTTCAGACTTCTTTAAATTAAATCACAGCATTTTGGATTCTTATGAAGTGGGAACGCATGCCGGGCTACTCTTTTTTTCTCCTTTCTTTCTAACTCTTGAGGCCTGTGGATTCTGATTACACCGCTGAGAGGACCGTTACGTTTCCTGTAATTAAGCTCAGTGGTCCCATTTTATCAATACGCTACAAAGGACAATTCAATCCCACCTTCTCCCATTCCGGTGAGGTAGGAACACATGTCTGACTACTCGTTAAAGGCGACTTTTGCCATTCTCTTTGGGTCATTGGAGTTGAACAACGTGAGGCTTCTGATACGTGGTTTCTGATAACACTGCACAGCAGACTGTCGCTTCTCTTGTAATTAAGCCCGGCGTAACGTTGCGATACGTCCCTTTTCCCCAGGACGTTCCTGCTTCAAATGAGAAGGAAAATTAAAACCAAATCAGATGACAGCCCCAAAGAGACAACGGTAGTCTCGCTCTCTCTGCCCAGCTCCCTCTCTCTCCCCTTCTCCAAAAGATAGCTAGCCATGAAGGTTAATTAAAATCATTAGAAGATGCAAAGAGGTGTGAAACTTCAATGCCAACGAGGGAAAAGGAGGGACTTTCTGGATTTCCATCTCCTCGTGGTTGAATTGGTCTGGGTTTTTTAACAAGCATATCAGACACTAAGATGTCCTACTTCACGTAAAGAGGACTGTTGTTGTTCGGACATTGACTGGATGTCTGAAGTGGACCTTACCTGCAAACAAAAGATGCTCTTGATTGTTACTTGGCTGAGATGTTGTTGGCTTTATAGCGCTCTGCATCCTGCTGCTGTTTCTAAAACTAAGAAGGTCAATGCTGCTCACTCCCTGGAAAGGAGCCCAGATGCTGCTGGAAGTGCTCCTGGTTCAAACCTCAAACCGCCAAGGTGAAAGCTCTATTCTTCTGTTCGTGAGCAAGAAAGATAACCCTAAATGCTCCCAAGTCATTGCTGCAAATAGCAATTGAATAAAGGTTATTTTACATGGTTAAATAACAGCAAAGCGTGAAATAGATAACATTAGAATAGTAGTGGGCACATCCTAATGCCCCAGGGCAGTTATAGGGTCAGCATTGAGTACAGTCCTTTGAATGGGATGTTCAACAGGTGTTCCCCTGGTCACTAATAATCCCAGGCCAGGTACCGTAAAATATGAATTGTTAACTGGCGTAAATTGGTTGCCGCAAAAGTAAGCATCTAAAAATGCACTGTAAAAATGTACTGTACATTCAATCCCAATAAAATTAAATTCTATTTAAATTATACTCCAGTATTATTCGTCTAGTATACTTATGTTTAACCATGAGTGTAGTCAATATATTTAATTATATTTGAAGTATACTTTCAAAATATACATACGAAAATAACATATTAGACGTATATTTAGGATAAATTAAATACATTTCAAGTACGATTAAGGATACGTTTTTGCTTGGGATCAGTGATTGTAATCTATGGTGCACATATTGTTGCAACCTCTTCAGACTTTTACTCAAGTGAATACATACAGTATGTTGGAGGATGTGCACATTCATCAAATATACAACCACTAAATTCACAGGCACCTGACCTGCACACAAGGAGTGATTGACTAGAAAGACGTTTCGAGGTAATTGTGTCAAAATATTTACCCATCTACCCCCGGAATTGCTGTTTCAATTTGTGCCGCCCTTAACTAGGATACAAACCCAGGCCAATATGATCCATCTTGAGATTTCAATTGGTTAGGTAACGACTGTAAAGATAAATTGTTTGTGATATAACCACTAGTGATACCCATGTAGTCTAGGAAAAAAGAATAGAACATGTTATGGGGCAATGACTTGTGTCATTATAAACTATGTATAATGCATAGCCTTCAGATTTGTAAATGTAACATTAATATAGTGCATGAGAACTACTTTAGCATCTCCCTGAGGCAGAGCTCAGGAGAGAGATATTCTGCCACCTTTCTGATGTGTTGAATATCAGGGGGCCAAAGCAATAGAGAACCATGTCACCTTATCTTTAAGGTTAATTTAAACTGCTCTGTCATATGCAAAGTCTCTCGGGCAGGTTAGTGGAGTGCATTGCTAAAAAGGGAAATGGTACACACGTTTTATTATTTTATTCTGTGTGCCATTAGAAAAAAAACATCACATCACATCCCCTGAGTGGGAAAACCACCAGATTCCAAACTTTTGTTCTACCCTTTTTTTTTTAATAATCATCCATGTCCATAAAATTAATAATTTTCAGATGTCAACACGGAGAAGCGTGTGAATCTTCATACTTTATTCAGGCCTGTTATGCTAGCTAATCGAGTGTTAAAAAAATAATGGGGAAATTAAGCTTCACTGATCATTTTAGCCTATTGAAGTGTTGAAGTCAAGAGGCGCTAAGATGAATCAAGCCTTTTCCTTTATGGAAAGAATTGGCTTTTAAGCTGAGTGACAGGGGTATCAGAATTCTCCTTTCGTCTTTTTAATATTTTTGTGTCTGTCAGTTCTTATGTAAATGCTCCTCCTGGAAGGACCTAAAATTGTTTTATGTACAATTTCTTTAAGACTGCAAGGGAAGATCGGCTTCCCCAAAAATGTCCCAAAAAATTATGGTCAAATATGTACTACTGTGTATAAATTTTATTGACAAAAAATGTGTTAGAACACGTTCATTTCGAAGACGAGTTCGTCCAGAATCAGCGATATATATAGGAGGTCGACTGACTCGATTTCCTTTCCTTCCTGAAGAAAGACTGCATCTCGTTTTGATTGACAGCGATTTTGTACTATAAAAAGTTGCCGAAGCTATTCGAGCTCAGTCCCATCGTGGACTTTGCAAGTGTAGTCGAAAGACAAACTGCTGCAAACTATTTCTTGGTATTTGCTTGGCGAATAAATGGATAATATGAATAAATGGATTTTATGATGTACTGTAGGCCGAAAATGAGCTTTCCCTCTTTGAAAGACCAGCAGCCTCCATTGGTTCTAGGTTTTGACAGGGTCATCTCTGGCTTCATAGGTGTATTTTCTTTCAAACACTTATTAAGCTGCACTTGATTGAGCTTGCCTATACAGTAGCAATGAAATCAGCAGGAAGGACCCACAACAGCAAAACAGTGTGGCAGTAGCCTTTGACAAAAGCTAAGTTTATTTAGATTTTTAAAAAGCACATTTAAAAGCATGCTCATTATTATGTTCATTATTATTCACACATTCCAGTCAGAACCCGTGCTGACTTTTTTAATTGCTACTTGAATGTACTACAAAAATGTACTTACTATGAATGCTTTGTGTGGTTGTCCTAGCTGTCTTAGGATGAGCTATCTTAGGAAGTGTAACTCACTTTGAAAAGAGTGTCTGCTAATTGACTACCATGTTATTGTAAAGTACCAACATGCTCATCATGCGGGTTCATGGAGACAGTTTAAAAACAACATCATGACTTTTTAATAGGGTGTCAAAGTATGTAGTATGCGCAGAATAATTGCATCACTTGTCAATCATGGTTGTCTAACAGCAAGATAATTATACCTCTTCAATATGGACAATTGGATGCTCCAGTTTTTGAACTTCATTAAAATAAGAAGTTAAATGCCTGTCTGGCGTCCACTATATATATATATATATATATACATATATATATATATATGTGGACAGTATGGACAGATCCATGTATTTTGACCCTGCATACAGAACTATATTCCCTTAAAGAGAGAGTTCTGCCAAATTACAAAATTACTTGTAAAATTACTTGGTATTCCCTTATATTGGAAGGTGTCTATGGAGAATGAAAGCGTGTATTCCATGCTTTTGTTTTGTTTCAGAAGCATTTCTCTCAAGAATGAGATTTGAATTCCAATGAAGTCCAACACTGAGTCCAGTCCAGCATATTTGAACTGTTATGCTGAAATCATTCTTCATGTCTTTGAAACATATTTAATTGACAAGTTCCATGTTCTGGGGAAAACATGATACACAACTGAGATCATGGAATGTATGTAGTGTAGAAAATGAAACGGTTCTTACTGTTACACCTCCCTGAGCAACAGACAATAGACCTATCTAATCAACTCATTTTCTCATTAATATTATAGAGACTATGATTTAATCAAAGCCATAATTTCCCAGATTACTGTCACCAGGATGTGCTCACAATTGACATAGAACAAAAGGTTGTTTTCTAGACTAAAGATGTAAAATAACTACGACACCCACAACAATATAAAATGACATCCAAATGTATTCATCTATGAGCACGTACACATCTGGGTGTGGTTTCCTGTAAAGACAACAATAATGTGTGAACTGAATAGAAATCCATGGAGGATTCTGAGTGCTTGTTATTTGGACCACCATGTTGTATTTCTAAGGGTTTAATGTGACTCCTACATTCTCCCATCTGATGTGTCATAAATCATAACATCTACGGTGACATGGAGCAGCTCATTTCATATTAAGCCTAAATGACAAAATCCTGTCATCACTTACTAGTTCACAGACACTCATTGTCGTAATTTATTCCTCCTAATAAAAAAAACAATATTCTACTCTCCATGTCCTTTCCCTTGTGGTAGCAGTGCTCTCAAAATTACATTAAACATCACAATCTTTACCAATATCTGATGTACCAACCCTTTTGAGAGTACAAATGTTTGCATTTTAACGAAACAAATGATTCATATTTCATTCATATCATCAATGATTGAAACGTTTGCTTTGAAAAATAAATAAATACAAAATTGCTTTCCCTGAAGTGGCTTTTAGGATGGATATTGAAAGCTTTTAATAGGAGCGCTGGCTCCGCATTACGTTTTCAACCTTTTACATGTTCAATTATTCAGTATCCATTGTTCTCACGATGAGGAGAGCATTTCTTGACATGAGCTTGGCCAGCTACTGAAGGAGTGTAAATCCACCTCTGGCCCTGGAACAAAGAAGAATCCACATTTTGCCTTTTTCCACAGCGGGGGTGGTGGTGGGGGGATCTGATCAGGGTCCAGTACCAGGTGTCCATCTCGGCTCAGTTAGCTTAATGGTTTATGCTAATGTAACAAAATGACTAGCCTATACTGTCTGGAGTGAGATCAATGAACCAGTGTTGAAAATGCACCAAGGTTATTATAGGAGTCAATTAGCGTGGGCTAAGCTAGCTATACAAGCTGATTCAGGGGTGCGTGAAACATTCTCAAAGGGGGAACAAAAGACTAAAACCTGAGACGTTGGTACTATTATGCTGCCGGATTTTTCAAGGACTGTTGCTCTCTCACCACCCATGAAATGGGTATTGTGTACCCTTCTGCTATGCGTGCCAGCTGTTGCTATGCCGACTGTACTGTTTGCCAGTGGAGTGGACTTTACTGTCCACACAAAGGTAGGATAGTCAGGCACCTCTGCCAACTAGACATCATACTGTCCTAGAAGAGTCTAGAAGCTTGTCCTTTATACAGCAGGACAAGCTTCTGAATATTAGATGCTGCTGCATATATTAAATGTGACCTGCTGTTGTTTTAGCATTGACACAATTTCAGCCAGTAATTTTAGAGGTGAATGTCAGGCTTAAGTTATTTACTTATCAACTAATTGTTTAGTTTTTACTGTTTTTATAACAATTCTTCAAAAAGGCCCTGCATTATGGAAATGCTATAGTGATTGTACAAGCATAGATTTGAAATGCATTTCACATCTTTCCAACAGTGTTGTCTTGCTTTCCATCTGATTATGCAGTTAAACTTGGGTACGCCATGCCTGACATACAGTACATTGCATGTTCCAAATTAAAATACAACATGTAATGCACCGTATGTTGTTGTGTCCTTAGGGCAAGGCACTTAACCCTAAGTTGCTCCTCGGGACTGTCACTGTACTTATTGTAAGTTGCTTTGGATAAGAGCGTCCGCTAAATGACTCAAATGTCAAATGTAACAAGAAAACAAGTTTACACCAGTCAAATAGGCATGAAAAACTGCTTCAAAGTAAACATTACTATAAACACATCATCTCGCTCCATCAGGAGCACACACAGTATCTCTCAATATCTCATACAGTGCTCAAGGATGAGCGATGGCGGGATTCTAAGGCTAAAATCAGAAATAGCGGGAAAAGCTAATAAAGTATTATCTTGGATTTCAACTTAATGGTAATCCTTGCTGTTTTATTGTTGGTAGCTTAAACCTTTGGTGAGTGAGCCAGCTGACGTGTTTGTGCATGTTTTTTCGAGTGCTTTAGATTATGAACCAGAACACATTTAACTTTAATTATTTCTTTTTACACTGTAGCATTGTATGCGTTACAGTGCATTTGTGTATGCAGAATTTGAACTTTCTTGTTATAAACTACTGTTCAAAAGTTTTCCAACACCCAGGAATTTACATGTGTTTTGATAGAAATGTATATCTTCACTCAACGAAGTGGCATTAAAAAAATATTTTAATTCATGCAATTCTGGTTATTTAGAGGTTAGTACTAAATGGTAGTTTAAAAAAACAACTACAAAAAGTACAAACATGTTTTAGTAGTAAATCATTAGGAACTAGCATATTGGATCCAGGGACGGAAAACATCCTCTTAAGTAATACAAAATATAGACAATAGTAGAATAGCAAAATTGACATTTGACCGCTGACAAATGAAAGTTTACAGAATCTAATATGTAATCATACACCAAATTATAATAATCCTAAATTGTAGGCATGGTGAAATTACTAGAAATGCATGAGTTTGGTTAAAATGTTCCTTTAAATTCATCTGACGTTATAGTCAAAACACGTGTAGTTATGGACAAGCTTAAGATGTCATCATTATGACACTGAATTATTGGCTGCTGAAAATGTGGCTATGCTTTTCTATGTGAATAATCATAATAGTGATAGACATTTGCAACATTGGTAATATTGTCTTGGATATACAGTATATCACAAAGGCTACGGCTTTGTGGTCGGTGAATATTCCGGAATTGAATTCCGAACGGGCCTTTATACAATTGTTCACAGATGTGTTTGATCATCCCTTGACAGGGCGCAGCACAGGCGATCGACTATGTGACATAAGACAGGGGAAGAGATCTGCGGCTGATTACGCTATGGAGTTTCGCACTCTAGCCGCCGGCAGCGGTTGGATTGAAACGGCTTTGTTAACCGTGTATAGACGAGGATTGTCTAAAGAACTCCAGACAGAGTTGGCATGTAGAGGCAACCAAACCAACCTTACCCAGTACATCTCCATGTCCATTTCCATTGACCATCTTCTCTCTGACAAAACCCACAATAGGTCGCCACGTCGTGGACCTGCACCTCCTTTGACCCCAAGCTCTGTATCCGAACCTGAACCCATGCAACTGGGACGATCTCCGCTGACACCTACAGAAAGACAGAGACGGATCAGAGAGCACCTCTGTCTGTATTGCGGGGGATCACAACACCTGCTCCAGTCCTGCCCTGTGCGCCCATCTAAATCGGGAATGTCTTCTCCCTTCTCCAAGGGACAGGTAAGAGATGTTCTACCTACCATGCCTATGAAACACCAATTCGACTTACCTGTCACCCTATCGGTGAATTACAATGTCATCACCACCCAAGGTTTAGTTGACTCTGGTGCGGCGGGCAATTTCATTGCTTGTGACCTGGCACAAACACTAGGGGTTGAATTAATCGCTCTTCCTCTCCCTCTAAGGATTAACGCCCTGGATGGCCAGCCCCTCGGAGACGGGTACATCACCCATCAAACTAGCCCCATCAACCTTCGAGTGGGATTATTCCATACGGAATGCATACAATTTTTGGTGTTGTCTTCCTCTCGGGAGAGGCTCATTCTGGAATTTCCATGGCTCTGCGCCCACGACCCCATAATTTCATGGTCCACAGGAGAACTTACCGCCTGGAGCAAGGGTTGCCAACAGACATGTTTAAATATTCCCTGCCTTGCCACCTCCGTGGAGGAGTGCCACCCAAAACCCGCAACCTACATACCCAATGACTATTCAGACTACCGCACAGTCTTCTCTAAAGAAAAGGCCTCTGTCCTTCCCCCACACAGACCATGGGACTGCGCCATTGACTTGATCCCTGACGCTGTCTACCCAAAGGGAAGGATCTACCCCTTGTCGCTGCCCGAAAAGGAGGCCATGAATGCGTACGTGAAGGAATCACTGCGACAAGTCTTCATACGACCGTCGACATCTCCGGCGTAAAGAAAAAGAATGGGGGTCTTCATCCTTGCATTGACTATCGCAGACTAAATGAAGCCACCATCAAACATAGGTACCCGTTGCCTTTGATCTCTGCAGCGCTGGAACAAGTGGGATCCACGACCATTTATTCCAAACTGGACCTCCGCAGCGCATATAATCTGGTTAGGATACGACCAGGGGACGAGTGGAAAACTGCGTTCATTACGCACAACGGCCACTATGAGTACAAAGTCATGCCGTATGGACTGACCAATGCCCCAGCGGTGTTTCAATCGTTCATGAACGCCGTTTTCCATGACATGCTGGACCGGTTCGTGATTGTTTACATCGATGATATCCTGATATACTCCTCTTCCTTGTCTGAACATGTCAGCCATGTCAAACAGGTGCTTCAACGTCTTCTGGAAAACCTTTAAGTCAAAGCGGAAAAAAGTGAATTCCATGTGTCTACGGTCTCCTACTTGGGATTTATACTTACGCCCGGTGGCGTCCGAATGGACGAGAGGAAAGTAGACGCTGTGCGTAATTGGCCACTGCCGCGCAACGGAAAAGACCTTCAGCGTTTTTTGGGATTCGCCAATTATTACCGAAAAATAATTCGCAATTTCTGTTCCATCGCAGCACCTCTGCACTCCTTGTCACACCTCAGAACGTCAGCTTTTTCCTGGACCGATGACACCCTGACGGCCTTCCATATGCTGGTACAGCGTTTCACCTCTGCTCCGGTTCTAATACAACCTAACCCTGATCTACCGTTCACTGTGGAGGTGGACGCCTCTGAAGTCGGAGTGGGGGCTGTTTTATCCCAACGTTCGGGAACGGATTCCAAACTGCATCCCTGTGCGTTCTTCTCCCGTAAGCTGAGTCCCGCCGAACGAAATTATGACATGGGCAACCGTGAACTCCTGGGCATCAAATTAGCTTTAGAAGAATGGCGTCACTGGCTAGAGGGAGCAAGACACCCTTTTGTGGTCCTGACGGACCATCGCAATTTGGAATACATGAAAACGCAAAAATACTCAACTCACACCAGGCTAGATGGTCACTGTTTTTCAACCGTTTTAAATTCTCTGTGTCTTACATTCCAGGGGAAAAGAACGTCAAGGCTGATTCCCTGTCTCGCCTGTTTGATCCTTCCACCAAATCAGAGAGTCCTGAACCCATCCTTCCGTCTACATGCCTGGTAAGACCCATTCAATGGGATATTGACAATTTCATTCAAGATGCACTGATTACAGATCCTGCCCCCCTGGAGACTCCTGTGGAAAAAAGATTAATGCCAGACACCGTCCGACCTCAGCTTTTACGTTGGTGCCACACATCCCTCAGTACCGGACACCCTGGTATAACACGGACCCTACAGCTTCTGTCACAGAAGTATTGGTGGGCTTCAATGAAAGAGGATGTGGCCGATTACATGATTACGTCTTGTCCTACATGCGCACAATCGAAGACACCTCGTCAGTTACCGGAAGGTAAGCTTTTACCTTTACCCGTACCAAACCGATCCTGGTCACATGTGGCTATGGACTTTGTAACTGACTTGCCACCATCAAATGGATATACTACCGTTCTTGTCATCATTGACCGTTTCTCAAAAATGTGTCGTCTAGTCCCTCTGACCAAATTACCTAACGCTCTGGATCTGGCAGAATGTGTGTTCTTGAATGTGTTTAGACAATACGGAATCCCCGAGGACATCGTTTCTGAGAGGGGTCCACAATTCACTTCGAGAGTGTGGAAGGCATTCTGGAACCGCCTTGGTGTTTCGATCAGCCTCTCCTCTGGGTATCACCCTCAATCTAACGGGCAGACGGAGCGGCTCAACCAGGTAATCGGTACGTTCCTACGGCAACAGTGTTCCTCTCGCCCCCAGGACTGGAGCAGATTCCTCCCGTGGGTTGAGTATGCCCAGAACTCCCTGGTACATTCATCCCTGGGAATGACCCCGTTCCAGTGTGTCCTGGGGTTTCAGCCGCCTCTGTTCCCGTGGGACACCGAGCCAGCCCAGGTAGAGGCTGTGGAGCACTGGTTCACGCGTAGCTCTCGGGTGTGGGACACTGCCCATCGCCACTTGGTCCGTGCACCTCAAGCCCAGAAGACACAGGCGGACAGGAGGCGTTGTCCAACACCACTCTTCCACCCGGGTCAACGGGTGTGGCTATCCACTCGTGACATCCGACATCAACTCCCTTCACGGAAACTGGCACGCAGGTACATTGGTCCATTTAAAATCATTACATGCATCAATCCTGTTACTTATCGCCTGCTGTTGCCCCGTCAGTATCGCCTGGCCTCTTCTTTCCATGTCTCCCTGCTTAAGCCTGCATGTTACAGCCCCATGCATCCTCCCGTGGCCCCTCGAACGCCCCCTCCTCCATTGGACATCGAGGGTGACCCTGCCTATTCGGTCCGTGAACTGGTGGCCTCTCGACGTCGTTGGGGTCTGCTACAGTACTTGGTGGATTGGGAGGGGTATGGCCCGGAGGAAAGGTTGTGGGTGCCGGCGTCGGACGTCCTCGACCCGGATCTCGTGGCTGCTTTTCATCGGGACAACCCTTCCAGCCCTGCGCCTCGCCCCCGGGGTCGCTCGTCTTCCCGGTCTTCTCGGTCCTCCCGGGCTTCCGTAAGGGGGGGGATTCTGTAACGTCTGATAGATCCTCTTTGATGTCCACGACAACCTCTCTGAACGGTAACCCACAAGAACACCACAGTCCTGAACGCATCCCCATATCTCAGTCCCCCCCGAGAGGTCAGTTTTTTATTTGTTAAAAAAGTTTGAAATATCCAATAAATGTCATTCCACTTCATGATTGTGTCCCACTTGTTGTTGCTTCTTCACAAAAATTTACAGTTTTATATCTTTATGTTTGAAGCCTGATATGTGGCAAAATGTCGAAATGTTCAAGGGGGCCGAATACTTTCGCAAGGCACTGTATAATCAAATATTTACAAAAGTGAGGCTTGTACTTACTTTTTTGAGATACTGTATATTTTAATCAACTTAATGCCACCTTGGTGAATTAAAAACACAGCTCTGGAAAATAACGAACTGCTAAATCATCAGTGTCTCTGGTTTTATAACCTTGTTCATTCCATAAAACTACTGACAACATTTCTCTCAATTCCAAATGAAAATATCGTAATTTAGAGCATTTATTTCCAGAAAATTACAACATGTCAAAATAACAAAAACATACAATGTTGTCAGACCTCAAATAATGCTAAGAAAATAAGTTAATATTAATTTAAAAAGAACACAATACTAATGTTGTAACTTAGGAAGAGTTTAGATATTATAATAATATTTGGTTGTATATTAATAATAATTACATAATTATAATGATTGACATGGGGGTCAGAGTACAAAAAAGAGTACAAAAATATTCTACTTAAGTAAAAGTACTGTTACTTTGTTGAACTTTTACTGAAGTACAAGTAAAAATTCCTCTACTCAAGGAAAAGTAAAAAGTAGCTAATTTAAAATGTACTCTGAGTAAAAGTTACTTAGTTTCTTTTTTAACCTCCAAAAATAACATTTATATTGATTTAATATCTTATTTATAGTTATTATTAGCCTATTTGTTTGACAGATACTTGTTATATTAAATCGTGATTTGATCACGGAACAAACCCATATAGGTAATGCTTTCGATTTTAGTTTGTTTGACAGATACTTTGCCAAAGAATTGGTGCAAAACAACGTTAGAGACCTTTTATGTTAAAACGAGAAATTTTGAGGATGTTTGCGTTTCATTAATATTATTAGACTATGACAGTTGTCTTGTTGTTTAGACACATTTTTGATGAATGAGAGCAGTCAGTGCTAATCTCCTGTGACTACTTCATAATAAAAGTCAACTTGTGTTTCGCCAGTAAAATGCTTTTAATGTGAAGCTGCAGCAGCAGGAAATATTCAGTTTGCATTAGCGGTAACTTAATGCAGCATGTTTTCATAGCTTACACTGCATGATAAAGCTGATGTTCTCTTGCACTTGAAGCCAAAGTGTTCGCAAGTTTTTCCTTTTTTACTCAGTAACAGATGAGATTGAAAATGTAACAAAGTCAAAGTCAAAGTCAAAGTGGTTTATTTATCATATGCATTGAACAACATACATCATCCTATGCAGAGAAATTCTTATTGACATGGCTCGGCGATTCTATGCAGTGGGCTTAAAAACAAGAATTACAACAATATAGAATTTTAAAATAGGAATGACAATAGTAATTATAGTAATAGTAATAATGATAATAATAAAACGCTATGTACTGAGCAGTGGTCTGGAAAAAGTTCAACAGTAGAAGCAGTAAACATTATAGAATTGGCATGGAAAATTGTTTTCAAAGGTGCATTTGAATTCTGCTACATCAGATGTAGAGAGCATAAAGTGACCAGAGAGTGCTAGTGCTCAACAGACGATTTGCGATC